>VZTH01011898.1:945080-1044806 GCA_013397815.1 Aleadryas rufinucha | reverse complement strand
TGGGGAGCTTAGAAATCAACTTTAGGGAACTTAGATTTTTAAGAAAACTTAAGTTAAACACACAAAATAAACTTTTAAAATACAAAATAGTGATAACAATACAAAGATCAATATAAATCAACATAAATTGGGGAGATTGGCTGCTTCTAGGGGATGTCTGGGGTCAACTATGGCTCTAGGAATAACCTTAACAACTTTAAATGTACTTAACCAATTAACAACTGTGCAATTAACCACCAACAATTAACAAACATGTGATTAGCATATCATATGCAATTAATCCTCGTCACAGGTAGGGCAAAATAATTATGCAAAAGATCAGCCATGATGTTCATATATGACATTATATAAAAAGAGTATGTAGAGGGGGTATATATAAAAAGCAAAAAAAAGCATCATGGCATCAATGCTACAGTGATATTGAAAACATACAGGTTTGAGCCACTCTGGTTTGTTCCATACTTTGTCCTTAAATTAAACAAATAATAAAACCCCTCCATTGTTAGGCTGAAATGACTGTCGTATCTCTGAACTCGGCTTTGAAAATCAATTTTTCTTAACATTGTGTACACTAGATTCCAGTTTTATTATTGGTGCCAAATATTCTAACAGAGCAAAGGCAGGAGTTGAGCTCATACATCAAGAGTACTGCAGTTCCTTGGTAAGATCCCCAAACTGTGACATATACAAGAAAGCAGTAACTGCTTTTTTCCCCCCTCCCATTTAAGTTTTGTTTTTACCTTGTAGAAGATATAAATACTGAAAGATAAAGTTCTTCAAATATGGTAGAGAGTAAAGATTAAAGACAGATTTTTTTTTTTTTAAATGCCTCATAAGATAGGAATAACTCAGGAATAACTTGGGGATCACAATGAAGTTCTTACAGAAAATGCATTGCATTCATGAATAAAGACAGACTATTAAGCAATACAGTACCATTAAAAAAATCATAGGAGCACTTGGGATTGTGGAAACCAAACTGACACTTCAAGTGTCTGTATGAAAACTCTATGATGCATAGTAGAAAGGAGCTTGAATTTTACTCAAGACCACCAGCAGCCATGCTCAGCTTTCACACTGCTATGCTGGCATGTCCTAAAAGTGTAAGAAAATGTGTTGAGTTGTACAGCTGCCTTACACATCCAGAGAGGAAGGCTTGCTCTTCTCCTTCTCTCCCACATGCATCTCCACAGGTTTGTCCTGCCCTGGAGTCAGTACAAAAACCTCCTGGGGGAAACCTGAAATGAGGCCACAACAGTCCTCAAATCCAACCCTAACCAGTCTCCTCAGTCCTCTGGCATAACCTGGGAACCCCAAGCTGGTTTAATAACTAAGCACATTATTTTCTGGGAAGGTGACTGGTGTCAGTGCCATTTACAATGCAGCTTTATCAGGGCAGATGCAGGTGTGACACATCACAGACAATCTGTCTATAATGTTGTAGAAGTAGTAAGCTCTTTACACCTACAACAGAAACGTACAAAGGCATCAACAAATATATAGATAACATACTAATCTTCCCTTCCCCAAAGCTACCAGGGGTGCTCTGGATGCTTTTCTGTGCTACTGAATAATTTTCCACACTCTTTTCCCTTATATTTCCAAGGTGAAAAAGCTTTTTATCCCCAGAGTGGCCCTCTCCACTCAGGCAGTTGAATAGTGATATCCCCTGCCTGGCTGATGAACAGCACAGCACTGCAGACAGAGTTCAAACTGTATATTTATTGAGGACTCCCATAACAGTTCAGGTTTCTAATAAATTAGGTGTGCATACACTTTACTTATGCAGATTCCCTGAGATCCCTTTGCCTTCACTCTGTCTCTTTGACACACTGGAGAAAAGTCCAGTACAGGTTGAATGCAAATGTATATGTACTAACTCTCCAAATTCCATTCCTGCTAACACAGGAATAGTTTTAGCTTTATAAAAATGTGATTAATTTAGATTGTCTATCTGCTTTTAACATTATTATTTTCAGTATAAATCTTTGGCAAGGTCACCAGGTGCCCCAGTTTCATAAGTGCCCCATTTTCATAATGACAGTCATAGAGAAATTAAGGTGCTCTAGTTTTTAAAACTGTTAGAAAGTCTTCTGCTACCTTGCATGGATAATTATTAAGCCTTATGAAAGAGAAAAAGGATTGTCACATGAAAGAGAGGCATTTTAAGGTGACAGCAAAGTAAAATAGTAATTTTGGTTTCCTGTTGAAAGTGCATCAAACTCTCCCTGATCGTTTACTGTTATGTTTTCCTGCCATGACAGGTTGCTCATATTCATATAGATTTCAACCAAAATTCAGATTTAAATGAACAGTAATTTTATTCACTGTCAAGATAGATAGTTACAGCTGTCAAGAAGGCTATCATATTTTATTCCACCTGAATTTTCCCCGAAAGCTACTGCAGAAACTGAAACCAGAACACTGATCCAATACATCTTTTGATTTGCAATGAAAATACTTTTGCTTTGCCTTTTTTTTTTTTTTTTTCAAATTAGCACTTAATTTATATCACACTTACACGCTGAGCCAAACTCTTGCTTGTTCTTCCCTGGTTTCATCTAAAAAGTGGATGAATCTGAAGCAAAGAGTGAATGGTGCCAAGAGATGGATCGTGTTAGCCCCATTTTCCATAGCTAGTTCTGGGTCTGACTGCTGGAAGTCCCACCCCCAGGTGTGGATTTTCAGCACCTTCCCACTCATGGTCAATTCATAAAAATTAAAGCCAAAGGCATGTAAAGAAGAGAAAAATAGTTAGGAATATAAAAGCCTGAAAAAGGCTATCTGTTTTGGAAACAGCAACAAGCTTTACTTGGTCATGGCTGGATTCACATACCTTTTTAGAACACTGCCATGCTTCTGTTTAGATGTCTTCATCAGAGCTCTGAAGCAAAGCATCTGAGCCAAGCAAAGACCCTAAAATCTGGCATTCAAAAAATTAAAGTATTCTTGAAACTGTATACAACAGCAAACCTCATTGTTCTCCTTACCCTTTTTTTTTCTTTTGTATTTGTTTAACACTTTCCCTGCCAGTCAAGGACAATAATTATTACTTTTGTGGATTCCTCATTGAATTCCTTAAGTCAGTTCTTTCAAGTTGGTATGCTCTCCATATGTCCAATTATATCAAGATAATAAAGCAAAATTCAGTCCCCTTCTGCCAAACCCATGCTCTCATATCACTCTTGATCAAGTCAAAGCCCAATAGCAAAAGCAAAATGGACCAAAATCTGCCATTTCTTTTTTATTTTTTAATTCGAGAACAAACCAATGATAATGTGTTAAATAGCAATGATGATGCTGAAATGCATAATAAACTATAATGCCACGATTGAATGAAACAACATGGCTCCAGCATGTTTCATTTGTGCACCTTATTTCTTAATTTCAGCCCCCAACTGGTCCTACATGTCTATTCTTCAGAGCTTTAAATGCTTTCTAAAGGGAATTTGATTAGATCCTCACATTGCAAGACAGCTACTTGTGCATGTCCAGGAGTCCTGCAAGCAGATTATAAGCTCTATAAACATGTTTCCTCAACTGAAAAAGAAAAAAAACAAACAACCAGATTGCCTCATAGCTCTTGCCCTGAAAGGGAGCAGCAGCATGCTGCTAGCTGTCAGTGCTATCTGCACAGGCTGCTTCATTAAAACCTTCCACCCTCCTAAGGAGGGTGGGGAAACTGAACTTAAGAGATAAAAAGCCCACAAGAACTGCATGCAATTTATTTCCCTAATGGGGTTTAATATGATTAAAATAATAAGCATCCCAGTGTGCTTAACAGCATTTCAACTAGTATAACTAGGGTATAGAACATTAAACATCTCCAATGCAAAACATTTAAATTTAAAACTGCAACAGCAAGTCTGGGACAGCATTGCCATATGAATTAGACTGCTGCCAGTTAGTAAGGATGGGGACAGTTAACTGACATGGCCAAAGTCTGTCCAAAAATACAGTCCATGCCTTCCTCCAGAGAAAATCATATGATGGAAAAGTTGATCCCACCACTGCACATGAGTCTTCAACCAAGTTCTAAATCCTGAGTTTTTCATAATGCCACTCCCTAGATCCTTGCCCAAGTACCAATGTGGCCATAGCCTCTGGCTCCTCTAAGGCAGCAGCTGTCCCCCAGGCCAGAATTCCGGGGCTGCTGGGAGAGTCTCACAACACCAGGTCAGCAGGGAGCAGTTTTCAGAAGGTACACCAAGTGTTGGGAAGTATTATGAAAGCAGCAGCAGCAAAACAGCAGCAGTCCCATGGCTCAGTATAAATCTATAGAGTGTTTGCATCTTGAACACTTAATAGAGATCTTAGGTCTCCATCCAGTAAAGTAGAAGTGGGAAAGATCCACTGAAGGCAGTGACAATGGCCAGAGGAGAGACATGGTGTTATAAATGAAGAATGACCAGATGTAAGAGCTCACCAGGTGGGAAATTGAGAGGAACACAGTACAGGTAATATGCTGGCTGACATCACTGTCAACAGGGAATGGATTTTGCCTGTCTTTTTCAGTGAAAAGGGGATCTAGTGAAAGTAGTAAATTGCATATTTAAAACAAAAAAAAGAGACCTTTTTTCACATCTTGCACAATGAATATCACAACTGAATATGGTGGAGTTAAAAGTTTGCATGATGTCAAGAAATAGCCGGACAAATCAAGGGGGCAAAGTGCATTAGTGACTCACAGAGGCAAAGACTCTATCCCTGCCCAGGAGGTCTCCGAGCCACAGTTTGCAGAGACTGGAAAAGCATTATGAGGAAGTATTTCTGAGCATGTTAATACTATTAAATAACTATTATTGATAATTTTTTTTTTTGCTATTAATATGTTTCTAGCCCTTCCAGGCACTGCTGGAGGACACAGGGCTAGATAGACTTGATGACTGGCCTAACCCTTCTTCACATTTTGTTCTGAGTACATTAGAAATGGAAATAGAAAAATGTAAAAGGGAAACTCACAGTTTAAAATATGGGGAAGATACAAGAGGAGATATTTTGTTGTTGTTGTTGTTGTTGTTGTTTAAAGTACAGCCCACCGTAGTTCTTGCGAAACTGATTTTCCATCGTTTCAATCATCTTGGGGGCAGCAAAAATATACAAGTCTTTTGCAGCCAGTAAGTGCTGTACATAATTTTCCCTGGATGACTGGCTCTCTGGAACATCCACTATTGCTTTTGACAATTCACTGGTCTCTTTGGGAACAGAAACAATTTCTGACATACTAAGCTGTGTCTAATAAAAGGGCTCCCATGATTTTCTATCATATGTCAATTCTGACTTCTCTGGCAAACAGAGAATCTGCTGATTAACAGCAAAATCATCCATAATACATGAAATACACTGTGGTACATACCATGAAATACTTGTTCTATAAAGCCACCATGAATAATACTATTTCATCAGATGACTTTGGTCTCTCTGGTTATAGAAAAATAATATATGTCATGTAAAAAAAGCAAATGCACCCACTGTCATCAGGATATCATTGTGTTATAAAGACAGTAAGGTTTGCAGCCCACACATCAGACCTGTACTGACGATTAAATTCCAGCTATCTTCTGTTTGCCATTTTGAGAATGGAGACATACATTTTAAATGTCTGAGTTTTACTTGAACTTAAGCAGAAATCTGTTTTCTCTATCAGAATTTTTTCCTCTGATTTATGGCATTGATTCAGGCCTCTGAGCCTTTCAAACAACCGGAATGTACTCTATGTTGCACTTCAAATTATATAACTACATTGCCTGTAGCTGCATAAGCTTGGGGTTGATTTTTATAAATTTTCTTGCTTCCTATAATAGGAATGGGAAGGTTAATGGCATCTGAAGCAGTTCAAGTTACTGCATTTCTGAGCTGAAATAATCTATACCTGGCCAGAACATGGTCTTAACACAGTCAATAACTTTTATGACAGCAGCTGTCTGTTGAATCTAGAAGAAAAGAGCAGAGTATACTTCTCTGTAATTATCATTGAGCAGTACATTAAATAGAATGGGATAATTTTTCTGGTTCCTATTGTTCCACTCTCATTCAGGAACATCTGAGTCTCCATTTTTATGTGAAAATGTTGCTGGAGGAACAATATGCACCAAACTTTGTGCCCTTGATGTGATGTGAATTGATTTTCTTCCATTTAAGAAAAATGAAGTCTAATATAGAAAAGGGAACTAAACCAATTTCATCCATTGATGAACATTTTAGGGTGTTTTTTCCTTGGAAAAATTATGCCCATTTCTACAGAAGGCAAGAGGTATATAGAAAGCAACTGATAGTCCAAAAAAAAAAAAAAAAAGCTTTTTTATTTTTTCAGAGACTAATTCTGTGTATTTGTTGGTGGGGTTTTTTTACTACTCTTATAAGTAAAACTTTCTGGAGAAGAATCAATAGCTAACTTATTTGTGCTCAGGTTAAAGAAAACACTAGTGTGAAAAAGTGAACAGAACTTACAGTTTCTCCTTGAGCTGAAAATTGCATTTTGTTTTTTCTGATCATTCTTCAGGAACACACATTTTCACTGGCTGTAGTAAACTCCCTCATTTTTAAAGGTGTGAGTTCAGTACTTTTTATTTTAATCATTAACTGCACTGATATGAGAAATAAAGTAGAGAAGAAGAGGAAGGCGTATAAAGATATTACTTTTACAGTAATTTTTCAGATATGAGGTGAAAGTTGCTGACTTCTGAAACATTGTAAGCACTTAAAAAAAATCACTCTGTAAAAATATACTTGAGAACAACTACCTAGAACAAAGATTGCCTGAACTTCTGCTGAAGCATAAACAAAATAGCCGTCTTCAAAAATTAAATCAACTTTTGCTTCGGTGAATTGGAATTCATTGTTAATCTCAGTGGGATCTGGACTGCAAACATAACCTTTGTGAATCTGATATTGTACTCCTAGAAGACAGGGATGTTTGGCATATTTGGTGATTGTTCTGACATGCACCTATTTGTCTGGTTTTGTTTATCTTGCTCTTGATGTCTGTTCCCATTCTTCTTGCTCATGATTCTTCGATACGTGGTGTGACCTGTACTTGACAACTCCTAGCAAATTATAATGTCTCACATTTTAATGAAGTACAACATTTATGGAAAGAGATGGGCAGAGCCGCAAGGAAGAAGGAGGCTGTCTGGAGAGCAGACTGGCTGGTGTGACTGTGCAACTGTCAGAAACCAATCAAGGCACACTGGAGCAGACAACCTTTGGAGCTCAAATGATGAGTGGCATTGTGCTGGATGCAGACCTGGGCAGCAAGTGGACAAGCAATGACATTCAGCAATTCATCAGTCACCAGACATCAGAGACAGAGGCTGTGTGGCAAGTCTGTGTGATCCACCATCTTCCATTGCTAAGAAAGAAATAAGGGTGTTTCATGGTCTTGTTTTAAACTGTCATCAAAACATGAGGTTTTCTCCATGGTACACCTCTGAAAAGTTGAGGTGTCTGTCCTGGCCCCCAAAGCAGCTGTTTGCTTCTTCAAACAGAATCCTTGGAAGGATCTCACTTCTTCAGCAGAATCACAACATTCATGCTGCAGTGGTGGTCAGCAGAAGATTTGCACACCAAGACCAAGCCTTAAAAACCCAGAGAGAAGCACTGTTTGGGCTCTGAGTACAAAACACTTAGAATTCATGACCCAGTGGAGTGAGCCTCAGAGTGAGGGAAGAGCTATTTTAGTGCTTCAAAAACACCATATATTCTAAAGTTATTTAACAACCCCTCAAATGTTAGCTTTTTCTAAGGAAAGATCCATGTTTCCTGCTTGAGGTTTGTTTGGAAGAAGCTGTCCTTCTAACAGCTTTCAGGACATGCTGTCTCAATGTTATTTGCCACGGCTTCAGATGGATTGCAAAGGCAGGCACTGGGGCAGGTCTCCCAGGAAAGGTCTTGGGTCTAAAGTGAATGACCCTGTAAGAGATCCCCAAGATTTCAATACCCTGTAAGAAAAGAGTAACCTGAATTTTAACCTTAATTTTGGATTTTATATATGTAAACTTTGAATTAAACATGTTAGACAACATAACTCTTCATGGGATTCATTATTTAAAGAAAATTACACTAAATGAAACAGAGATATGAAGAAATAAATATTAAAAGAGATTCCCACTTAAATGTGTATTTACCTAGAGAGGGAAAGAAAGATGGCTTTCACATATGTGAATAACAAACCTGTACAATCTTTACCTGTCAATATGCATACGTGGATACACATACATATACATGTGTGTCTATATATCTGAAACAACTTATTTCTAGTTCTTTTCAAGCAGAAAGTTTAACTTAAGTATATTGTCCTAGTATCAGCTAAGGCAAGTTGACATCAGCTTCCACTTTGCTGGAAGATGAGAGATGCCTGATGAACCTTTGTCACCTCTGATGGGACAAGGCATTAGCAGCTCTTTGTGTTGCCAGCTTTCCTTTCATGGCTGAAAGTGGTTCTGGTTCTTATTAAGCAAGTTCTGTGCAGCAGCTATGACAGGGATGTAATGAGGAAGTTTTGTTTATCATTGCACAGACAACTGAAGACAGAGGGCTGAACTCCTCCTCCTCCGTAAAGGAGCTCATCCTCCTCATCTGACCATCTCAGTGGTAAAGACACAGGGATTACTGAGGAATACTGCAGGTATACGATATTTAAAGTGTATCTTACCATTAAATGGAGTTTTGGTGAATGATTTGAGTTACAACCCACTGCAGTGAGACTTTTTAGACATGTCTTTTGTTTTGGTTTGAAGTATGTAAAATGAGTAGGTAGCTGTTGGAATTTAGACATAAGAGATTGTTTTCTGCCTTCTTTGATGCTGATACCCTGTAAAGACCTCAAATTAGCTATCAAACATTTGCCTATTTGACTAGTGGATTCTGCACAAAACTCTAAATGCTTCTTAATTATGCAATTGTCTACCTGTTTATCATATTTCTAAAGCCCATGTCATTCCCATGAGGTACAGTTTTCAACATTAGGACTGAAGAACAAGAGAAGTGAAAATAAATGGGTGGCAAGACTGTCTTCCTGACATGCTTCACTTCCAGCAAGAATGCATTATCTTAGGGAAAATAGTATTAGGATGCTATGGTCAATAGAAATACCTGGAAAGCAATAGCATATCAGTGCCCATTCATTTTAGACACGTTTCACCACAGATGTTGCTAGCTATTGCTTTCGGCAGCAAAGCCACAGACATGTTGTAATAGAGTATATTTTTAACACTGCATGTTGCAGACAAACCTATAAAGCCTGCAATCTGCTAATGGAGTTTATATCCTGATTTTCCTTGATGTTGTGGCTCAGTGAGAACACAACTTGTTGCTATTCTTTTACTCTTAATTTTTTTCTGTGCTTTTTTTACTATAGTAGCAAAACAAGTGCAACAGCTGGAAAAAAAACTAATATAAAAATAAATAAAATAGTGCATTTAATAAAGGCAACGAGGTGAAATTAGTTTCTGGAGAAGACATATTTAAATCACGGCAATATCAGGAACTGAAGTATTTTTCATCTTGATCTCTGACAATTTCAGATATGAATCAGGTGGTGAACTGAGATACTGACCTGTAAACCACTGTCCCAGTTGAATGTAGTAAAGCAGAATGTTTAGGATCCAACTACACTAGACATCTCCTGAGGCCCCTTCCAGCCTGAATTATCCCATGGGGAGAGGAAGGCCATGTCACTGCCTTGCTGGCACACAAACAAACATTGGTGATGCACGTGTGCAGGAAGGACAGGATGACTGTCACAGGGCACAGCTCTGTACTGTAGTGTCACTAGAAACTACTTTGACTTAAGAAGAAAAAAACTAATAATCAAAGATCTATTAAGTAGCTATTACCTTTGCTTTAAAATCATATTGCAATGTCGCTCACTATTGCAATTATGATTACTTTGACATTCTCTAGACCCAAATCTCAGTATTTTGAAATGAAAACAGCTTCCCAAATAATGCTTGCAAATATCATTCCTATAGGAGTTTTTGAAGTGTCTGTTATTTGGTTTCTGAATGAAAAACAAATCAGAAAAATAGAAATTCTAAGAGTCTATCTTCAGTGTCTTGGCAATGTTCCTTAAAATACCTCTACACCCTCTATGTAAATGGAAATGGCACTCTTGGCGTTAAAACTGCTTGTTTATCTCAGAGTAGTGTAGGGAAAGAGAGACCAATAAGCCTTGAAAAGAGTTTTGCAATTGTTTGTAACAAATGCAGGAAATGTGAGGGGAATGGAAGTTGTTCTGCTATGTGCCTTAATAGCAAAGTCCTCTTTATCCATAGCCTTTTCCATGCAGTTAGTAATTAGCAGTTTATTATGCTGAGAACGAATTTCTTCTTTCTGACTTTTAACCAGCCTAATTAAACCCAGTCATTAATGTAAAGACTCTGTATGAAAGAGACACTTCATACCTGATCAAACAATTATTTTGGAAGGTGCTGATCCTCTTATAACTATTCAGTATATTTTTCGGTTGATTGGAGATGTGGCAATGGCACAGCATAATAACAAAATAATGGAGATGAATGGTTGTGAAGTTTTAAATGATATTTCTGCTCTGTTGCTTCAATGAAAACTATGTAAAAACTGTCTTGCAGTGATGACAGGAAATAGTTGTAAAATTAGCATGCAATTTTCATTGCTTGCAATGGAGGTCTTAAGTTTTTAGTGGAAAAAAGTTCTTCTGAAATTTCACAGTACATCAGTAAACGTGATAACATCAGTGTTATCACTGCATATGCTATATTGCTCATGATTGCACAACTGCAGCTGTTATGCTCCTTTTTCTGAAAAGATTAAAACTGATAGATCCTTTTGTTTTCTGCATGTCCCAACGGACAGATTTAACTAGATTGTTCATTGCTGTATTTCCTATGTATCCAAACTGGTTTGCTGCCAGGAGAGAGGACTGGGCAGTGAGGAGATTCTCCATGTCAGAGATGGGACCCCAGGATGGCTACAGCAGGCTGAAAGTGGGCAAGAATTAACACTGAGTTTTGTCTGGGGCTTGAACTTGGTGAGGTCACATAATTGAGACTCTGAAATGGAAAGACTTAACATCTGGTGAAATTAGATAAAAATGTAATTGTCCAAAGAGGGTGACAGTGGTCATGGTCTGTGTATAGGAAAGGATTAGCATTCCTTTCAGAGCTTCTGCACAAACAACAGAGGTGGCTGCAAGCCTGAGCCTCCATACAGCCACAGGCGTTTCTCCGGGCATCTCCTTGGCTGCACACTATCCAGAAAGGCAGAAAAATGGGAGAAAAAAGACAGGGTCTGTATATTCAGAGAGAAGCGTCCTATGAACAACTAGTCTGAAGTACCCTTTAGGTACTGTACTTAGTGTATCCCTGCAGCATGATGTTTTGTGGCTCCCAGCTTCCAAACATGAAAGGTTGTGCCAGTTGCATACATCCTGCCTTTAGAATAAGATTCTGGTAGCTGAAGTATTGCCATACTCTTTTATAAGTAGGTTTTTTGATCTTTCAAACTAATGAAAAAACTCACACAAGCAAAGAGAATGATACATAGATTGAGACTGTGTACATCTGCGATACGCAAAAAAGCTGAATGCTCAAGCATATTGAAAACCAAACCAATAACCTAAAGAAGGATGTTATTTTTATGATTCAGGCATTAGCAAATACCAGTCAGTAGGAACTGGGAAAGTATTTTCCCTCTGAGCAAATAAAATATCCATTTTGTGGACTTTATTATAAGACTGTCACATGACCTATCTGTTACTTATCACTGTCACACCTGATGGTACTAGATGCAAAGGCTGTGGAGTTCGATCCTGAATGGTTACACCTGGTTTCATACTTTCTGATAAAACAAAAACAACTGCATTGCATGAAACAATGCAAGAAAAACAATTCCTTGACTTTATTTTTGACAAATGATTGGTTATTTTTATTCAATAAAGTAACAGGGAGCAAAGTTGTGAGGAGTTTTTAGGCTTTCTGCCCATTGTCTGCTCATATCAAGGGCAACACAAGTCCCAGCCAGCAGTATGTTGTCAGCTGTGCATGTGTCCAGTCTAGAATAATCCTTTGTAGTGGGATGTAGATGTAGTGGGAAAAGATCAGAATAAGTATTGCTTACGGAGGGCAAATGAAATACACAAAAGGTGAGCACTTACCAAAAGTAAAGATGACAAATCTGTGTTTTGTTTGAAGCATCCTCAGCACCACTGAAAGTGAGGGGAGGGTGACTGGAAGAGCATAAAAAAGCAGTCTTGGCATCCCTGAAAACACAGGACTTTAGAACATCCACTTCTTATATGAGGAGTCCAGATTTGCATGTGTCCCATCCCACTATACTGGTTTCACATTCATGCCAACTCAGGGACCATTTGTTACTTTGCGATCAGATCTCTGCCTCTGCAAAACTTTCTGTTCTGCACATGAAAAATATTAAACTTTTTTTTTTTTTGGTAGGGGAGGATGAAGACAACATGATATTTGAAAATAAAATCAGAAAAATTCATAGAATCATAGAATCTTAAAGGTTGGAAAAGACCTCTGAGATCATTGCTTTTGACCCTTAACCCAGTACCACTTTGTTCTCCACTAAACTGTGTCCCCAAATGCCACATCCACATGTTTTTTGTCCACTTCCAAGGATGGTGACTCCATGACTTCTCTGGGAAGCCTTTTCCAATGACTGACCACTGTTTCAGGGAAGAAACTTTTCCTATATCCAATCTAAATCTCCCCTGGCACAACTTAGGGCCTTTTCTTCTCACCCTGTCACTTATTACCTGTGAGAAAAGACCTCCCCCACCTTGTTTCAGCCTTCTTTCAGGTGTTTGTAGAGAGCAATATGGTCCCCCCGAACCTTCTTTTCTTCAGGCTAAACAGCTGCAATTCCTTCTCATAAGACTTGTTCTCTAACTCTATTCTATTCTACTCTATTCTTCACAAAACTTTTAGTTTTGATAGCATTTTCATAGAATTTATTTTGGCAGAATGAATGATCTATTAGAAAATTCCACATATGAATGGGTAGTTATGCCACAAATCATGAAAATTTAAGTGGAAAAGTAGATAAAATCCTGTTGAGGATTCATGCTGAAACAATTAATGTGTAGCCAAGGATATCAGTGTGAATGGCTTGTAGCAGTGTTGTCATGTGCTACATTGTTTACAGATCAAACATTGCTAGAAAAGAGCACCTAATCTTGGGTTCATACAAGTAAATGTTAAGTTTCTGCTCATTTAAATAGCAGAACATTTAAATGTTCCCAAAGAAACATCTTAAAAAGCATTTTGCCTTCACATTGCCCCAGTCTATTTTATTTACAATCTAATAACAGTTGATAGTTCCCACCAAGGTTATGATCTGAAACAAGAAGTGAAAAATGAGATTTTGAATGACAATGAGCAGTTTTGCACTCTTATCTTCATGAGCTACAACCTACCTAGGTTTCTACACTTTAAGATAGGAATGCACCTATCTTAGGAATGAGTACTTTCACCCTCCCTGAGGTTCATGTGAATAAAGGGTATTATTTAAACAATTTGTAATGCTATTCCCATTGTTCAGGCTCTTGAGTCCCTTACTTTATAATTTTCTCATAATCTTCTCTGCCTCATGTATTGTGCTTTCCATTATCTGTGAATGAGATCAGATTCCCTGTTGGAAGCTGTAGCTTGCTGGCTTTCATCATCAGCAGATTACAGCTTTCAGGACTCGTGGGTGTGCACTGCTGGAAGTTATCCACTGGTCACACCTTTACTTCGGTTTCTAAAACTTCTGAATGTCGACTAGTCACTGCAGCCTCTGTCTAGAAAGCTCATCATCTTCTTCTGAAACAGATGTCTGCAGCAGCAGGGAGGAGTTGCCCTCTAGAGCTGTTACTCTTCCACACTGACTAGTGCAAATAAAGAGAGCCCTTTCGATCTGATTGCATAACTGCATTTTCAGTGGTCACAGGCAAGTGAGATGAACTTTGCCCCAAAGACTATTTGGTTTCAAATATGCTGTTTGGCTCCATTGGTCATGTCACATATTTATGTTCATAATTAAATACACCTCACAGACTTGGATTTCTAGAGTGAATAGCCTTAGTTAAAATATGATAGCAAATTTCTTCCATATTTTACCATTTATTTTCCATCTGCTTTTTTTTTTTTTTTTCTCCCTAACATTTCTATCATCCTGGGTTTCGGAATATTCACACACAAAACATGAAAGTAGAGTAAGACTGCCAAAGCTAATTAATTTGAAAATTACGAGCAGAATTTCCTGAATCACCTACAAAATATTATTTTCTCATTTCTAGTCAGACTTCCTCCTAGATAATACTGCCTGGAGATAGTCGAGTGCATAGATATTATGAGGAAACAGCTGCATGAGGTACTTCTAGCGGTGCAGATCCTATTCTAAGTCCACTACTTATGTCATAAGGCTGAAGTAGAAACTAAGAATGTGTCCCAGAAGACATCCTCAGCAAAACGAAACCAGAGAAAACTAATTAGAAAGTGAAGCTTCTTATGAGCTCAATTAAAAGAGTACTTCAAATTTGCAAACCTTATCTCCCTGGCCAGCACAGCTGATGGAGAGAAACAGCTTCAGCCAGAGGGCAATTCAGAGCATGAAAATCTAGATTCTCACTCAGCAGAGGTTTCTCAGGCTAAAAGACAACCAACAATTTTTAGTAACAAAAATCATCTGGAACACCTGTTCTCATGAGAAAAAAAAGAAGTTTCAGCCCTTGTTCCTGCCGTACCTCCTAAACTGAGTGGGACTTGCTCCCAAGAGTAAGGTCTCAGGCGTGTGCAGTGTCACAGTGGTTAAAAGTTGCAGAGTTGAATACAGACATTCACATCCCTCATCACTCTTAATCACGTTCTCATTTCCAACTCTGCTGAGTAACACTGTGCACGTTTCCAACTTCATGTTTCTGCTGGAGTTTTCCGGTCTCCAGCAGATCAGCTAAGATTGTTTGGATTTTGCCATCCAAACTAAAACTAATTGGAGGGAGATATTTGCATGATTTATGTGATTTAAATGTTGTTTTAGGCTTAGATTTTGGAACATTAGACTGCTGATGCAGATAGCATATTTTACACCTGTTTGTCATGAGAGAAATGTCACCAACAACTTAGTCTTCAAATATGCTGAAAATCTACTAGGCATTTTCATCTGTTCATGTAACAATGCATTTATAGATGACAACAACATTTTTTTACATGGGATAATTACAGCAACATTGATGTGTCCCGGCTGGCAGGCTTCTTAGCCTCCATTATTAAAGGAAAGATTGCCTTCAAAGACCATGCTTTCTAATTTCCTGAAAGGCTGTTAGATGAAGATTTTACCACAGGGAGATTAAGAAACAGTTGTTTTGCAGGGTGAGCCAAATGAAAGGATATGATGCATCTTTGCATCTGCATGCCTGACTGAACACCCCAAATCCTGTTCCTTCTCCTACTCATGATCTGAAAATTTCTGTGGCTTCAGTCCAGGCATGAAAATCTTTTTTTTTTTTTCTATTCTAATAATTCAATCTCTACTAAATTGGTTGCCTATAAATAATCCGTAAAGAGAGTGAAAAAGCAGTGTTGGTAGGTGCAGATAATCCTGGTAGAAATAGATTACACACCCAACCATTACTCCAGAAAAAAAAAATTAGATGCAGATCACTTATTCTTATTGACAATTTTAAAATAAACTGTGAATTTATGTAGGATGGAAGTATAAATAAGTATGACATAATGCAGTATTTTTCAGCATTCTCACACCAATTTGATCAATATTGCAAAATATTAGAAGAAAATTAATCAATGGTGTAAAAGCAGTGCATTAAAATTCATTGTACATGTACATTCCTTATTAAGGAACAAAACAGCTTTATGATGTATGTTTCTGTGAGTAAATTTTACTGAGATATAGTACACCATTAGCAGACATTTCTCAAAGGCAGGTTCCAAAGTCTTGAACTTGGCTGCATATAATGCATTTGGAAACGTGTACTGAATTTGGGGAAGAAAGTATGCAAAATGTGCATTCTAGTTAAAATTCAACACTTATTTCATTGCCACAACATCCTTGGGTTTTGCTGTCACTTTTCAGACAAATGCAGGGAGACATTTCCCTGCTCAAAGCACTGGTAGGAAGCCTATGGCCATGATCCTGCCATGATCCTTTGATAGCACACAGGAGGAAAGTTGTCTCTAAGTGGAGTGTCCTTGAAGACAAAGGGTAGTTTGAGGATGAATCAATCAGTTCACGAGCTGTCATTTGAAGTGCTGTAAGCCTTAGACCTTAGCTTTGCTCCTGCTGATCTCTCACTGTTACCTTCAAAGGCTGCAGGATGAACCTCAATTCATACAGAGTACGGATAAAGAAATAGAGGTGAGATATAGATAAAACACAGAGGAAGGATTCAGCATACTCTGTAAGCTCTCACCAGAGCCAGCCATAATAAAGCATTATTGGTAAGGAAGCAAAGAGCGAAGAATTATGGCCTAGAGATCCACTGAGAAGGGAATTTTCTTCTCATGGGAAATCTGTTCTGAACTGTGTTTACTTTCTAAATTTAAGTAAAAGTTGAAATTCTAAATTTTTCATGGACCCACAGGAAATTCCATAGGATCTCAGTTCAGAAAACTGAAATTTCCTTCTCTCAAAAGGTTAAAAATCATTATTAGAACAAAAAACTACATGTAAATGCCTTTTAATGTACATTAATATGCATTCATATAATCTAAATAATATTAACTAAGCTTAATCAATGCAATTCTTATTTTCAGTATTATTAAGGATTTTTTTTTTACCAGGATATTGATCCTGGTTCAATGAACAGCTGTTTCTTCTCATCAGTAGAGTTGCAAGACTCCTAAGTCCTGTTTCAGTCACTGGAAATCTTCTGAGTGCATAAGGAGAAGAAAGTACGACATCTTCATCTCCTTCGCCCGCTTTATATTTGAGCATAAGATCTGAATCCTTACAGACAGGCCAAAAGTGGGCTTGACTGTGCTGGGGGCCAGCCCAGCCTGGAAATCTCTGGGACACAGTGCAGGGGGGAGCCTCCTGTGAGCCCAAGAGAAACTGGGATGTGCAGTGCTCTTTCATGCAGCACCTGGCTTTGCAAAATCCTTTCTCAGCAACTATGATAATGTAACCAAAATTGATCCAGCAAAACAGCCAAATGCTGATTTATTTTAACTCTGCTGTTACTCCTGTATATCTCAATGGCAGTTCCATGCTCTCCCTGCAGTCACTGCTCCTACAGAGGTGATGCCACTCCTGGTATAGCCAGAATTAATGCTCAAGAGCACTTCTAACTTCCAGTTTACTCAATTTATTGTAGAAGGAGTTTGGGGAGACATGCTGTTAGCTCTAGTGTATAGCTCTTACTGGGTGCACCTGCATCTGTGTTTCCATTCAGGCTGGAATTGAGGATTGGAAGCCAATCTTATAATTTCCATGCCTATTGCACCTTGGTTCTTGTCCAGAAACTATTCATAGTACTTAGACTCTGATTCTCAGGTGAAACTAAAACAAAACAGGACCTCAAAGCACACTTCAGTCAGTATTCAGACACCAGGACCAAAATGATCCTAATTAGACTTAATCCAAAGAAAAGAGCTCTTGAAATGCATGTAGTTTGGATGTCAGGTCTCCAGCAGCAACTAATGCCCTGGAAATTGGTTCCCATTATACTACAATACTTTCTGCTGGATGCAAGGCTCTCCTAGCCGATCTAGCCCGGCAGGGGATAAGACCTACTCACATTACAGATCTACCACAAGGTTTGTGATGGAAATACACACCAAATAATTCCTGTAATTGTTAAGATCTGATTAGTGAAAGATGCCTATGTCCAAATTAAGGTTGAAGCAAGACCACATGCCAAACTCAATAATACAGATTTTATTTAACAATTAATGTGAGGTAGAGACAAAGAAAGAAATAGACAAGAAACAATTAGACAAGAAATAGACAAGAGAGGACAGACAGAGAGAGGGAACAAGAAGATGCTCACCACACATGGATCCAGAGCCATCCCCTTGCTCCTTCTTTACGGTGGGCTTCTCAGTTGTGGGGGGTTGCATTGTTGTTCAAAATTTTTCACTATTTATACATCTTAGCAAACAAAGGAATTAAGGCTCATTGGATACACAGTTCTCTTATTCTATTGGTTAAATGATTCCCTCACTTCTAATGCTCATTAGTCCATATGCTCAGTCTTTTTCTTCTTCTGACTCTGTGGGTTTCTTGGGTTGATGGGTTGTGAGTTGGTCATCACAATCTCCCCCTGCCCAAATTACCTTTTACCCATCAGAGCTGATTGCAGCACAGTTTCAGATTTGGCTTTCCTTGTAGCCCATAAATTCTGCATTCTTTGTGTCCATTATCAGTGATAGATTCTTCTCCCCAAGTTTTGTTAACCTCCCCCAAGGTCTGAGACAACACCTGGGCCATAGTACCACCTATTCTTATCTCAAGTTCCCACAGTGGTGGCTTCTCTTACAGGACAACTTCCAGGTATCCACAGAGGTGTATTCAGGGGGGCTTTGGTGGTCAATGGTGGTCCCAGATGCCATCTGTCCCATAACTTGGGGTGATCTTTTTTTGACCAGTGATATGCATATAAGCAATTGCTTCTTTACACTGTTTGCTATGGTGGGAATTTTTGTTGGGATGCATTAACCAGGATGAGCTAACCAGCTCTCGCCTCCACTAAGCCTTGAGTTAGCACCATCCTGTCACTCCATTCAGTGCTTATCTCATGGCAAAGACCTGTGGCCTTAGCAGTGTTTGAGACAGGCAACTGTGCTCCTTACAGTAATAGAAATTGCTATGCCAGTTTGCTAACAGTGATTCTCCCCAGCAGTGTTCTCTGCATATTAATTCTAAAACCAGGACACTTGAGAAACAGGGCATAAGAATAGACTCCATGACAACAATGTGGCTCTTTGGAATGACAATTACAAACTTATTATGAGAAATTTGCAAAAGTCTTACATTGTTTCTTTGTTCTCAATGTCTGGCACATTTTTCCTAGTGGATAAAAGCTTTCCCAAATGGCTTTTTTTTGTGCTAAAATTAGGTAATGAGTTAATATCTTTGGCATTGACTTTATCCTAATTGTAAGATTTATGCCATTTCCTGGTACTAATAGAGTGTTCAACACATGCCTGGGAGGTTCAGTAATAGGTACGTCCTTGACAGATCTAAAGTCAGTATAGTTCTTCTGTAAGAAATCTGAGGAAAAAAAATCCTATTTCTATATTTCTTACAGAAAAAAGAAGTCTACTTAATGTTAAACATATATGGAAATAACTTCTTAATATTTGTGTTTAAAAGTAGAATCATAAGCAAAACTGTAAGTATTGGACATGATATTTTCTCCCTCTCTAGGTTTTACCTTGTTCTTCTGAATTGATATGCCCTATTCTGACTAATGTGCTTGCCATCTCATGCATACTACGTAAATTAAAACAGATCTTATTATACCTGTGTAACTGTTACCTTGCCATTGTTTTTAAGGATTCCATTTGTAATCCCATTTGCTGTCTAAGAACTTTCAGAGGTGCTGGTGCATGAACTGGAAAAAACACAGCAGAGCTGTTGAAATCTGAGACGGGTTTGAGGGGAGAGATGATAAAATCTTTTTTTGTTTGTGCACACAGAAAGTAGGATATGGAAATTGGTAACACCTTGAAGGTGGAAAGCCACTATCTCGTTTAACAGAGCCCAATTTTATGGTAGAAATGTAATTCCATTGCTGCAATTGTGGAAGCAAATGTGTTCTTGATAATGATTCCAATGTAATTGCCAACATATATAATCCCAGATAATTTTATCTGAACGACCTTGAAATTACAAGGCACAGCCATAGAGATGTGAGGTGAGGTTCCTGGAACACTCACCTAGAGTCACTGTATTCAAGGTAGGAATGGAAGCACTTACAGAAGAGGAAATGCAGGTAGATATGTGCAACAGATAAGTAAATTGGTCTCTAGAAGTACTTAGGGGTGACCAAATAGCTCATATGTGTGTGCATAGGCTGCAAATGACAGCAGATAATGAGCCAAGTGCCGTCTCTAAAACCATGATCCTAACTTGTATTGCATTGCCCAAGCAATCCTGCTTGTGTGAGAAGAGGCTGTAGAATTGACTGTTTAACTTTTGACCTTAACATACTGTTAGAGAAGAGTGTTTTGTAGGCCTATGTTAAGTTTATTTAAAACAAAGGTGTTTTCTCAGTGTTTGTTTGGTTTTTTGTGTTGTTTTTTTTTGTTTTTTTGTTTTTTTTTTTTAAGGACCTTTTATCAATTTGTGATTAGAAGTTTCATACGTAACTCAAACCTTCAATTTGAAATAAATAACTTCTGGGACTGGGAAAAAAAAAAGTGTGATGCATGAAGAAGCTCCAGAATAGGCAAAACACATGCTGTTTACACTAAACAACTTTTGGTCTGGTTCTGAGACAGGTTTGTGTCCTGACAGAAACCAACTTTACTGGGTCATCTAGTACAGGCATGAAATGAGAAACTAAGGAAACAAAAAATAAGATGTATTTGAAAGAAAAGCAGTCCTTTTCCAGGTGCAATGGAACAGATTAATGAATTGCTTCATCTGACAAAGCAAGCTGGCTGTAGGTGGGACAAAGGGAAAAACACTTCTAAGCCATAGATAAATACTGAGAAACCTCAGAGCAAGAGGATCAGGAAAATAAGGGATCAAACTCCAAAGAATATTTAGGAATGAATAAGAAGAGAGCAAGTTCAATTTACAGATGATGATGATGAGGATGACTATGATGATGATTATTACTTTGTCTGTTCCCTGTTTGCACAACACATTTTGTATTAAAAATCTCTCTCTAGTGCTTACCTCAATTTATATCTACTGTTATGTCTCCCTGAACAAGCAACCTCCAAACCAGCCCAGCCTGAGGAGAGACACAGAAAACAGGATTGCTAAGCCACTGGTCTGTTTGAGAGGTGTGGATGTATGATTCTGGGAGAAGCCCAAGACAATCACAGCCTTGCCAGAAGACTTTGCAAGCACAGCAAGCCAAAGTTAAAGTATTGGTGTATACATCATCTGTAGGGAGCTTAAAGACCCATACAGAACTTAAAAGGCCCATAGGGCTACAATGAGAGTTCAGCTTTGTGATGCCTAGAGAGATTTCAACAGCAAATAAAGAAGTGTGGGTGCAAGAGACAGAAAACACACTTGACAAATATCACTTTACATAACGACTGCCTGCAGGTTTCCACAGGTATAGAAAGTAATGAACACACACTGAATGGAATAAAATATATATCGACAGTTGTTGGTTCACTTTAACAGAGACCTGCATAGAGTCATCAAAAATAAATATATCTAATGACAAATCATACTCTGAAGAACATATATCACTCCAGGAAATGACTGTAACCTGCTGCAAGAATTTTTTACTTTGTCAGTGCTCTGTATTGGTCTCTGCAGAGAGTGAAGGCACCAGAGGAAAGAGGGCTGTGGTGAAGCCCTTTCCTGATGCAGAAGAATAGATCCCTGTTAGCCACTCTTCCAGTTTCAGACTGAAAAGTGCACAGCAAAGTAAGGAATGAAGAAGCAGTAAACAAAGAAACAAAACCCCAACAATCTTCTCTTTTCCATAAAACCCCCTGCTAGGTACTTTCTCAAAACATGTATACACTGCTTTTTTAGTACTCTATTACTCATGCAAAAGCTCCATTTCTTCATAGGGTCAATACCCAACTGCTTTGTGCCTGGCAAGGAAAGCCATTTATTAATTAGAGCTGCCCTCCAGTCTGTCACTCCTGTTCCAGCACACTTTGTGCCATTCTCCAGCTGGTACAGCCATGATGTCACTTACTTTCAAAGATGATTTTAAAATGTGAGGAGAAAATGTGAAAAACAACAGAGTTAATAATGTTTTAAGCAAACTTCTGAAGCATTGCCTTTCTGCAAGAAAGGGACAGCTCTGTACTGTCTCTTGGGAGGGTTTTTTCTATTTAAAAGTTACAAACACTCTAAATTTAATTGTCTGAAATGTTGTAATTTGTTTGCCAAATAGTATTGCTAACAATACTATGCTTCACATTTGGCTTATTCTGCTGGTCTGAAAACACTTTGCAAAAGAAGTCTGCATTACTACCTTCATTTATACATTTCTGTTTCTCCTTGATCACTTTTTCATAAGATGCTCAGTAGAAGGTGTGCAGATAGGAGGAGCAGTGTTGTACAATGCTCTGCCTCAGTGATTGTTTCAGCCCTTGTATTTGATCACTCAAGGGAAGCAACCTAATGCCTACAGCACACCACACAGCCCCATCTGCCTTCACTGGTGGGGAATCAGATGTGTGAGGTCATCCTGTGGCACTGTCATCTTTCAGCAGAACTGCTCTGTGCAGTCTGTTTTCTGAAGAGTTTTCATTTCGCTACCTCCCAAGCTACTGATAGAATCTTGTGACTGAAATCTGTCATTTTTATGTGCGTTATATCTCACCAAAGCCTCATCTTACCAGACCGCTGATACAGTCTGTAATACATGTGAAAGGAGCATTTTCAAGACATCCCAAAACTGAGATCACAATAAGAAGGCCAAGGCCATTGATAGGTCTGTACTCTATTTTTTAACTAAAAGGAAGTTAAAAGGATATATTTTTGCTCTTTATCCATTTGTGTTGTTGTCAGTATCTGACAACAGATATCTGTGGTGCTCTCCAGAAGAAGAAAACCTTAATAACATGACAGAAGATGCTGAGGAGGGTAGAGTCCCTTCCCTGTGTTCCTCAACTTTTACCAAGCCCTTCATTCTTAGACTCACAATAAAAAAAAAAAGGTCAGCCGTTGTCCTGTGTATAGACACACAGATCTTCCAGTTAAATTTGCCTTCCTCTTTCATAGCTTTCTCTTGGACAGGAATGTGCATATGAGTATGTAGGGAATGGTGATCTAGGGTTACTACTTAGGGTTAGAAGTACAGACTTAAAATGTCAGACAGTTTTCTGATACTTGGACCCACATTTCACCCCACAGAACAGAGCCAGAGTGTCTCTGCAACATGGGCCAGGCCTGTGATGGCCCGCCAGCAGGAAAGACAGTAGACATGCTCATAGTAAGAAGGTTGAAAGGCTTCAATGTCTCTGTTTGTCAAAACAAGACCCAGAGGAAATCCTTCCTAAATCTATTTCTCTCTATTTGGCAAATCAATGGGCAGACAGCCTATATTGTGCTTATGTGGCCAGGTTTTGGTAGTGGGAGGGGCTGCAGGGGTGGCTTCTGTGAGAAGCTGCCAGAAGCTTCCCCCATGTCCAGCAGAGCCAGGGCCAGCTGGCTCCATGATGGACCTGCCCCTGGCCAAGGCCAATCCCATCAGGAATGATAGTAATGCCTCTGTGATAACTTATTTAAGAAGGAAAAAAAAGTTATTGGTAAGATGTAATTGCTCTCAGAGAAGAGAGGAGTGAGAATGTGTGAGAGGAACAGCTCTGCAGACACCAAGGTCAGTGGAGAATACGGGGGACATGGTCCAAACATCAGAGCAGAGGTTTCCCTGCAGCCTCTGGTGCAGCCCATGGTGAGGCAGCTGTGCCCCTGCAGCCCATGGAGAACCACAGGGATGCAGAGATCCAACTGCAGGTCATGGAGGAGACCCACACCAGAGCAGGTGGATTTCCGAAAGAGGGCTGTGAGCCCATGGGAAGCCTGTGCTGGAGAAGACTCCTGGCAGTGACCTGTGGCCTCATGGAGAGAGGAGCCCACACTGGGGCAGGTTTCAGGGTAGGACTTGTGACCCTGTGAGGTACCCACTCTGGAGCAGGTTGTTCCTGAAGGACTGCTCCCCCTGAAGAAGTGACCCATGTTGCAGCAGTTCATGAAGGACTGCTGCCCATGGGACGGACTCATGTTGCAGAAGTCCTTGGAGACCTGTCTACCATGGGAAGGACCCCATGGTGGAGCAGGGGAAGGACTCCTCTCCTCTCAGTGTCTGGAAATATCTCCTGCACTATTTAAACTGCTAGTTCATGCTTTCTCTGTGTATCCTCTCTGTCACATTGGTTTTTTACCTGCTTATTGTATTGCATAATAATTTATAGAGTTTGTGTGAAAACCTTATTTCTCTGACGACGAACACTCTTTCCCACCTCTGTGAAGGGACTGGCATTACTCTGAACTTGCAAAATTACTCTTTTTTAAAAATTAACTTATATGTCATTAAAATTGTAGCACCCAGTCAGCCCACTGTGTACCATCAGATTAAAAGTAGATGAAGTGAAAAGAAAAACCAAGGTGGAAGTTTGAGGTGGTCACTTGTCACAGCTAGAGCCTAGCTGCATATAGCTCCAGTCTGATTTTTGTAAATGGTTCTGGAAAGAGAGAGTGGATGACAAAGATCAGGACAAGCAGTGTCCTTCTGTTATGTCAAGATTTTGAGAGAATAATGGGAGCTGTAGTGGCAAGAAGCAGCTCTGTTCTTACTCAGTGCTCCTGTCAAGATGATCACTGCACCTAATAAATGGGGTGCCTTTTTATTTTTTTTTTTAAATGAAATAAGATGGGATCAGAATGATTTGCAAGGATTTACTTCTCAGGGAACAGCACGTGGGAGGAAAATATGACATTTTTCCTTAAGAAATGAAGAGGAAAAAGTGTGACCGTCTTTCCTCAATGTTCTTCCTGAAGAAGCAATTTTTCAGTGGAGGTAACATTTCTCCCTGGACACTAACAAGCCTACACTGTGTCAGGTGCAGATATTTTTCGAGGGAGCAAAACAGAAGCTGTGCTTCAAAATATTTAGAGTGCTTTCTCTTTAAGTTTGCTGAACAAAGATGTAATTTCAGAGAGCTGTGCCATCGGTTATTACAGTGTAAAATCCAATGAGAGGTCATTCCCTGGCACTAATAGCGCTGGGCACACTTGCTCAATGACCTCTGTTTTCCTGATGGGTAAATTCATTATGTGATTGTTTCTGCTTCAAATTAACAGAGTTCTACCATTCTCCACATGGAGAGATCAAACAGTCCCATGTGACTTGCAAATTAGTCCTCCAAATTAAGGTCCCCACACAAACAATTTGGTTGCTTTAGTATGAGATAGTAGCATTGCCTATTTTCAGTACAAATGTCTGGAAAGTTCTCTTCCATTCCTCTTTTTTAAACTGAGCTTTCATTAAGCTTAATGCAACAAAGTATTTCTGACACTACAGGATTATCAAAACAGCTTAATGAAGAAGTAGAAGGCATAGTTTCAGTGTCAATTATAAATCTTAAAAATCCAGTGGTTTGAATGTTGAATGCTGTTTGTGAATCTCAAATATGTGTAAAGAACTCACATACCCTGAGTGTGTATGCAGGTGTCTGTGTGGTGCCATCCCCAGCCTGGAGTGACCAGCAGGGCCAGAGCCTCTGCCTTGATGACTCCAGGAGCAGCTTGTGCTTTACCAAGGCTAATCCTGCCTGGCTCATTGTGGGAAAATCCTGCATTTGCAGGGAAAAGTCAGGAGGAACCAGTGGAGCATTGCTTTAGTTTGTCCCTCTGAAAGGGAGAAAGAAATCCACCAAGGGACGAGGCCAATGGGAAAGGCAAAGTTAAAACAGAAAGGACAGCCCATGGCAGAGGCAGTCTAAAGTTTGGTTATATAAAACACAAATATATGGAGAGAAAACAATCACACAAATATATGGAGAGAAAACAATCAAAACATTAACATTAAATTATAACCTCTGTTGTTGTCACATCTTTTCCAGTTGTTTTGCTTCTTTGTTTATCTAGCTCCCATTCTGTGAATTGAATTAGCAGCATGAAGTGACATCTTATGTGAGAACTGTGTTTTTCACTAGATACATGCATTACTGGTCTCAGCTGTAAAGAATCTGACCCAGATAAGTGATCATTCCTTAACTTTCATGGGTTACATTTTGGTGAAGAAATGTTATTTAAACCTTGAGTAGGTGATAGTGAATTAATAATTGTTTCAGTTGACCAGATTGTTCCATCCCACAAGCTTGTGAGAAATGGAAAAAGAATCTTAGATTGTCTGCAGATTCCTGCTTTCTCTTAGTTACAGTCTTCAACCCACAGAGCCATGTGAATCCCAGGATGCCCCTAAAGGCTGTAGCACTCTCTGCAACCTCACTTGTCTCTGGCTACCTGACAGTATCACTGCCACACTTTTTCCTTCCTTTTACTTCTATAAAAGAGACTTCAAAAAACACAAAAAGCAGAAACAGAAAGGGAGAAGTAGGCCAAAAAGGCAAACAAGGCCTACTCCTTCAGATCTTAACCTTAATTATCAGGTATTAAGAGAAAACTCCGATGATCACTCTGCTGTTAGAATAATGACGCAGAATCTTTTCAGGTCAAAATTATCATAAACCCATTGAAACCTTTGTGATTATGACAGCAAACAAAACTGAACTGTTTCAGTAAATGTAAATGGTTTAGTCATTGTTTCCTTGCACAAAATCCAGTGCATTCACATTTCTTCTATTTTCTGAATGACAGGTACAACACTCAGTTTACAGTACCTATTTTGTTCTAAGTAGCATAGTCTAGAACATTTTGTAAAGAAGGAAGTCTAGTGAAGACTAACTCTCCTAATGATATTCTGCAAATAAATACATTTTTCTATTTAATAACTACATTACAGGGAATCACATTTTTTTGCTGTGTTCTTGTAACCTGTAATCATCTTCTGATTTTGCCTTTCAGGCCTTGAAAAGTCTAACAGTAACTGAATATTTAGCCACTCGATGTTCATTTATTTGCAGGAATGCACATGCCTGTGTAGATCTGAAGATGAAGTATAGGAGAGAATGTTGGATTTCATGCACACACAAAATAATCTAGCATTAAACAGATAAAGAGCACAAACTCTAGGCTTTTACAATAATAAAACTCACTGAAATGGTGCAAATGCCCTTTTAGCAATAAACATGAGTGCAATAACATTTTGGTTTTTATGAAAATCAGTCAGTGTTGAAGCCTGTTAAACAACATTAAAGAAACATAAAGAATTTTCCATCTATTCTTTTGTATTTAGTGAGGAGATGGAAGTGTCTGCTCAGAGAATTAATGCAGACTTACATTGCTTCACCCCTAAGTAAAGCAGATTTTCACTTTATAACTGTGTAGATCCATGGAGTGGGCTTCTCTCCAAAAACGGAAACTAACTTATCATAGTTATAATGAAGAAAATCTTGCACAAGTTTCAAAGCCTTAGCATAACTTATCTCTAAGCTGACAAGGCATCCTGACCCTGTGAGCATCCCAGCAGCTGCCCTGGTGCCGACATATGACTCCCTGTGGGACCACCAGTGGAGCCAGACAGCAGCACTGGGAGAAGGACCAGGCTTGGGGTGACAGAGCCTCAGACATAGAAGCAGCTATGGCTGGATTTTGTCCTAGGAACACTGCTGGCACTGCTGCCAAGAGAGGAAAGATGAGAAGGCAGGGAAAAGCACGCTGTTATTGTTTCCTGGGTCCAGAATGAGACTTTTACATGCACACAAAGTGCTGAAGCCGCTGGCAGCTGTCATATATGAAATTAGGTGATTGGCTTTTGCATATAAAAATCATCTTATGACCAAGTTAATAGTTATTAAAGTTGTTAAGATAGTTAACTGTTAAATACCTTTTAATTATAAAGTTTCCATTACTCTCTGTAAATCCATGTCCCGCCCCCGCAAATGATCCATTGGTGAAAGAAACTTTTGATGCACCTCAAAATCCACCAATCATACTGGGCCATGGGGCTGGACAGTGGGGAATTCTGGGAAGGGCCAAGGGGGTATAAAGGACTGCCCCCCCCCCAGGGGTCCATGCCTTTTCCATCTGGCCGAGCTGCTGGGTACAACTGCTTGCTCCCTGTGCGCTGGGTAAGGGGCGGGGGGTCAAGGGACTATCTCTGTTCAGAGACCTTTATTTTAAGAGAATTTTACCTCGATTAGTTGAGGTTAATCCAGCATTGAAGATTTCTGCACATAGCCAGTTTGGCATCCAGGCTCTCCGATCCTGCAGTCTCGGGGTTTTCTATTATTTTAATTTGAGAATTCAGACACTGATATTTTTCCAAATTATTTTTCTTGTAATAAACAATTTTTTTTTTAAATTAAAACAAGAGTTGTCCTTATTCCTGGCAGCAGCCAATCTGAAAAACAGCAGGAAGCCCTAAGGTTGTGCTGTACTCCTGTTTGGGACTGTCTTAATGGAATAGTGCACACAACTGAGCCAAATGGACACAGTACCAGGCAGAAGTCCCTATATGTTTATATAAACACATCTGAGTAAGATTTTCAACCACATCTGGCTCACTCTAAACCATCTCAAACTTGTGAAAGTGTCCACAGGGAATCAGTGTGCTATCATACAGCTTCTTTCTAGTGATTTTTGTACTATCCTAAGGTGTGAACTAATCTTTATTTTACTATCAGCTCAGGCAGATGATTTCGTATCTCTGCTCTGCAGTGGTTTTTGTTGTTCTGTGTTGGTCCTTCACAACATCTGGGGGTACACAAGTGGCTTGAAATCCCCTTGCAACCTTTGAACCACCATAACCACATAAGGGCAGGTGGCAACAGCTGCAATTGGAATAATCAGTTTGCTATAAAGAGGCTCTAAGGTTAATGACAAGTGGGTCTTTATATGTTGCAGAACTGGCCTGACTGAGGAAGACAAATTAAACAGAAATAGCTTTCTCTCCTTTTTGCACTGGAATATTCTCTACTTCTGTAGATAATCTATTCTTGAAGGTTTTAGGAAGAATATGCTTGTCATGTCATCTTATAGCAACAAGAAAAGCTGCAGGAGCAGCAAGAGCAGTAGATCTAAACAATGTTTTGGCTGGCTAAGACATAGCCATAATGATGACTGCTGAGAAGGCAGTTTTCCTTAGATGTGTACATCTTATCTCCTGTCTCCCAGGCAACTTTCTGACATCTTTTTGAAATTACTAAAGAGCAACTAATGTATTCTAATACTGTGACAAGCCTTATCAAGCCAGTATAGTGCCGCATCATTTTCTATTTTGAGTCATATATAATAAAGCAAACCCAGTAACTAAATATTGATAGCTATAGGTATTCATTCCCATATCACCGTGTAAATAAGGCTACATTGGTTTCACATTTGGCATGAGCAATAGGTTGAATCTGTACACTGAATTTCTAGACAAGCCATATATGTAATTCTATTGTGTACAATATGAAATTCCTTGGAAATTATTCTCTCAATGTTCCTTATGCTTTAGAAAATATATTTGTATTAGATCAACAAACTTTCATTTCTCAGTACCAAAATACTAGCTTTGTATGTTGTAACATTCACAAGAATCAACATTTTAAAACCTATAATCAGTAGCATCAAAAATAAAGAAATATTTTTTTCTCCATCTGAAAGTACTTGAAGAATGAATGAATAAATAAATAAATAAATACATGCAGTACGTCTTGACGCAGTTGTTCATGGATATCATAAGACATAAAGGCTGAGTTGGGACGTAGACTGTCAGCTCCCATGGCATAACTTGACACAGTAGAGTGCACTTTTCAAACATTATTAAAGATTGAAAATGATCTTACTGTCTTCTTACAGTTGATGCAGAGATAGAGAATAAGATAACTTATAATTTTTGAGTCTGAAAAATAATTCTCTAACCTATAGTCCTACACATAAATAAAAACATTCTGTATCTATAGGGAAAATATTAAAAAAAAATTACTGAGCAAGGTATAGTTAAAATCTCAACAGATCCACGAACATGGGAAGAAATCCCTGTTTTGAGAAATATTACTGTTTCAAATAATAAACTACACAGAAAAAATAGTATTAAAAATAACAAAGTAATACTCCTTTTTAAAGAACAGTAGTCTTTCTCACTAAGCAGTCAGAAGACAGAAATTCCCATTTTTAAAACTGATATTTTCTGTGTACATTATAATGACTGTGCTTGGCATCAGAGATAAACTCAGTATTAAGAGAGAAAGAATTCAATCCTTTTTAAATCCTATTCCAGACTGCTGAAAACCAGAATACATCTCTTTTCTGCAATCTCGTTATCAAATTTGCTGTCCCTACTTTGCAGTGAATAGAGAATACTTCCGGATCAATGGTTTCTTTTAGTTTTACTAAAACCTGCATCTTGAAAAGAAGTCACAAACAGGATTTGTTGAAACAGAATTGTATAAGTTTTTTATTTCTGAATAAGCCTCCTAATACCTAGTTTAAAAAATATTGCAACACACTTTACTACATTTAGAAAGTTAGAAAGGAAAATTAACATCAGGGCTAAATCTTAAGGCTCTTCAATCCATATACACCATATGAGCTGAGAGAATGGTTTGTAACAGAAACAATGTTTAGTGACACATCAGGTTTAGAAGGTGTTGAAATTTAATTTTTAAAGAGCTTGAATTTGTAGTGGACTGGCAATAACCATCAGTCACTGGAGGAGCAGGCTGCCTAGAACAAATGCAGAGCACAGATGAGGACAGAGGACCAGTACAGGTTCATTCTCAAAGACTGAAGTTTTCATTTGAACAAAACAGAATGAAGTATTAGGTGTGAGTTGTGTGTTCTTTTTCATGTTGCTGTACTTCTGCCTACAATACAACCTCTGCTGATGCAGTCAAAGACAAGGGGATCGAGTGCACCCTCAGTCAGTTTGCAGAGGACCCTAAACTGGGAAGGAGTGCTGGTCTGCTGGAGATAAGGAAGGCTGTGTAGAGGGATTGGGCAGGCTGGATCAATGGGCTGAGGATAATGGTATGAGGTTTATTAAGGCAAAGTAAGAGATCCTATGCTTGGGTCACAACCACCCATGCAGCACTACAGGCTGGGGGCCACGTGGCTGGAAAGCTGCCTGGTGGAAAAAGACCTAGGGGTGATGACTGACAGTGGCTGAACATGAGTCAGCCTGTGCCCAGGTGGCCAAGAAGGCCAATGCCATCCTGCCTGTATCAGCAATAGTGTGGCCAGCAGGACCAGGGCAGTGATTGTCCCCCTGTTCTCAGCACTTGTGAGGCTGCATGTCAAGTCCCGTGATCAGTTCCGGGCCCTTCAGTTCAAGAAAGACACTGAGATGCTGGGGCAGGTCCAGAGGAGGGCAATGGAGCTGGTGAAGGGTCTGGAGCACAAATCCTATGAGGCAACTGGGGTTCTTTAGCCTGGAATAAAAGAGACGCGGTGGAAACCTTATTGCTCTGTACAACTACATGGAAGGAGATCATAGCAGAGGGGTGTCAGCTTCTTCTCCCACTCAACCAGGGACAGGACTAGAAGAAATGGCCTCAAGCTGCACCAGAGGAGATTTAGTTTGGACATCAGGAAGAATTTTTTTGCTGAAAAACTAGTTAGGCATTGGAATGAACTTCCTAGAGAGGACTTGGAGTCACCATCCCTGGAAGTGTTCAAGAAACAACTGGATATGGCACTTAGTGCTACGGTGTTGTTGATGTGGTGTTGGATCAAAGGTTGGACCCAATGATCTTGGAGGTCTTTTCCAACCTTAATGTTTCTAAGGCTCTACATCCAGAATGTGGTAAAATGCACACTGCTGACCAGTATAGTTTGCTTTATTGGTAACAGCTTTAATTGTGCACAGCTAAGCTTGGGAAACTTGGGTTTCGCTGCTAGAAGTGCTCACATGCCTGCTGCCAGGTACCAGGCACCAGAAATAATTATACAGAAACTTACAGCTCCTCATAATTCCTACCAAAACCAATATGACAAACAGACTACTTCTAAGGACCTAAAAGAAAATATAGAGGGTAGTAATAGCCAGAATGAATTTTGTAAAAACACATCATATAAAATCAAATCAGTTTCTTTATACTCAGGGTAGCAGAGAGAAGAAGCAATACCTTGGCTTATATAAGACTTTAACACTATGTTGCGTAGAAGTCCAGTAGCCAAGCTAAGGACTATTTAGATGGGGGAAAAAAATAAATTCTAAAGTCATAGGAAAATTCTGCTTGTGAATTCATTATCAGTAGCTCAGGTACACCCTGAAAAGGACTGAGTAATATTCTATAAGGATCAGTCCTAAGGGAGTGGTATTATCAGATATTATTTTCAATGATCAAGATGATCAAATAGAAAATCTTTTGATTACATTTGAAGACACCAATAAGCTGATAATGTAATTGTGAAATGGGAGCAGAGTTTAATGGAATCCTGATACACAGGGAAATGATATAATAAAAGGACAAGATGCTGTTTAATATGAGCAAATCTCAGACCATGAACTTGGGTAAGAACAATTACCTGCACAAAAATAGGGAAGGGAACAAAGGGCTGAGGTAGAGCTCTGTAGAAGTATATTTAGAATTGTTGTGAATCATAGCTTCAAGGATTGTGTAAATGCAAAGCCCATGCGATTAATCACACACAATGATTAATAAACTGTCATAGCTAACGGGAGATTTCAAATAATCCTTCTCCTTTCAGTGCTGACCTCTGCTGAAGTGCAGCAACACTGGGTGTTGAGCAATGAAATCCAAGAAAGACAGGAGGTACCTGGATGGCTTTCAGAGAAAAAGATTTCTCAGAAGAGCAGTGAGAAGGAAGAGAGCTCTGAAAAACAAGAGGACAGTTTGGGTGAGATGGAGTTCTATTTCTTGCTGCCTTATTACCTTCAGGATGACAATTAAGGCTTCAAGTTTCGAACTTCGAATGTTGAATCCTCTCACAGGAAAATGAAATTACTCGTATGCCCCACAAAGACCTATCCTGGCATTTAATGGCTTTTCTCACTTCCCAGAAACACTGCAAGTGGCAATGAAATATCTTACAAAGTGACCAGGTTGCTTATCCCAGTTTGTTTCAATTCTCAACTAATTCCCTTTTTCATCCTCTGTCAAAAATATTAGCAACATTCTTTTACTTCACTTTCTAGCTTCAGAGTTTAGGAAACTCTTATTTCACATTTTCAGGCCTCGCACATCAACCACACCACCTAAAAGTGTCTTTTATATGTTCTTTTGAATCCAGCACTTTGTGTTTCTGGGTCTTAGAAAATATGACAGACACTGAAACTGTTGCCAGCCGTGATGGTCCTTGGCTTCTGACCCAGCAGTAATTGAACCAGGTATTCATTATTCAAAGTGGTTTTTTCAGGCTATTCCTGAGCTCAAGCACTGTGTCTGGATTGCATTCATTTCACACAACAGCCAATGCTGACTTCTTTGTCTTAAAGGAAGAAAGCATGAGGCAGAGAAAAATTAAAAACTTCAGCTTCAGTTCCTTCTTCATTCTAGTTGCTTTCGTTTTGTCAACTCTATTCAATGTCCTGTGAAACCCCCAGAAAAGCGAGATAACTTTTTCAATCTGCAGAGCTTATGTAGCATAAATCCCACTTGCCTGGCGGGAAGGAGAGGGAATGCATCTTGGTCCCTTGCTTGCAGTGCTACAGTTTCTAGCTAAATGTGTGCTCCTCAGAAGAGGCTGTCATGGCAGGGGTGCTTTCCATGGAGTGGTCACCGTGCTTACACCTGGTAAGCATGGTATTCAGCATGGTATTCACTCCCTGGCATGCAGAAGAGGCATTAGTAAGCTGTGAAGTTTTCGATGCCTTGTGTTACCCAAACTACACCTGTTCTGGTGCCTTGATCTGATGGGAGGTGTTCATGGCCCAGGTTTTCTTCCTCAATATAAGCAGGGTGTGGGTTGAGAAGAGATGAGGCTAGCTTGATCTTGCCCTGGCATGGCCTTGGCATCTAGCCTGTGCTTGCAGGGGCTGGGAGTGCTCCCAACATCCACCCTATAGAAACAACTCCTGAGATCTGAGCTTATCTAGAAATAAATCATTAGCCTGACAAGAATATCTCTTTATGTAAACATCACTCTGAGCATCCAAGTTTCAGACACCACTGAAATGCATGGAATTTCTATTCAGCTGCAATATGCTATGGAAAAAGTCTTAAGTGCCTCAACAACTAAATGCCAATTAATAACATCTTTTACTGCTACTCTTCTGTTTCTTGGGATGGATAAGGACCTATATCCTAGGGGCAGGGAAAGGGAAGAGAGAATAAAAGGTGCGAAGTTTCCCACTAACATTCACAGTGTGACACTCTCCTTGGTTGCTTTCTAGGAGAAAAAGCATAGTCTTGTATGATTCATGTAACAGCAATCTCTGCTCCAAATGAATGCTAAGCACCTGTGTCCCCTGATAGCTTGTTCCCATGCCACTTTTAACTTCTCAATAATGGTAAAATAACTATGGCCCATTCCTGTTTTACATAGCATCTTTGACAGTGCTCAGCTATCCATCTCTCCATTTTCCAGGGCCATTTTTACCACAGTGACTCTTAACAGCCCCAATTTTCTCCCTTCAAACAGTCATCAGCATGATAATTATTTAGCTAGAATTAGGAAAGCACATCAAATCCTGCCACCAGTGACTAGCCACTATGTCCTAACTTGTGTTTTCCCGTGACAACAGCCTTTCTACAGTGCTTGCTTTTCCATGGTATCCAGAGTAATTCATGCTGCATTCTAAAGCCTTGGGTTTTCCTATTTCCTGGTAGTTTCTTGGCCCAGGGATTTGAAGAAACTCTATTTTTGCCATGTGCAGCATATTCTACACTGTGAAAAAAGTGAAATAGATCCAGTACTTGGCATCTGTTAAGCATCTGTGTTCCAACTAACAATTAATTAGGATTAAGGGATGTTGAAAATATATCTTATAGAAGAAGAAAATAATTACGAACTATTAATCATGTATTATGATTATGTATTATTCTTTCAGGTACTTAAAAGCTAATTGTATGCATTTTCCAGAGGATCTAAGGAGACTTGTGAAATATTTAAATTGCCTTATAACCCAGGATCAATTGAGAAATGTCCAAGTTTCTCACAGGTGAACTACACTTTACTGCAGCATTTCTGTCTCTCTGCTCATGCTGTTATTTAAAACACAACCTGCACCTTGCAGTTCCCTAAATCATGGTTTACTGCTGCATAGCAAGGCAAACAAGCTCTATCTATAGGACATTGTTGTAGATTGTAGAATTATATCCCATGTCAGTGAACAGAAAAGAGTCCCACTGTGGGATGCCATTGCTGGGGGAGGATCTCCTGCATCCACTTGTCAGTAGAGGTGGTCGTCAGGTGGGGCTACAGACCCCTCAGTTTCTGCTTAATGCCTCATAGATATGTACCTGGTGCTCTCATGGTGACAAAGGATGTATCAGGAGAGCTTTCCTTCCCCATCCTGTACATTGAGGAACTCTTCTGCACATTGGTCATTGATATCTTTCAGGTGATATAGACGGGCAGTACCCTCTGGTTTCACATCAAAAGATCAATCACAATGTTCCTGGGAAATCAGTGATGAAGCTGAGTCTCTCTGGTTAGACCGCCAGGTCTGGAAAGATTATACATTTCTAAATTCAATGTAATGAATCTAAGCATTAACCATTTATAACTCTTAGTAATCCATTCTTAATATGAAGGCTAATTAAACTAAACATAACAAACTTGCCTGCAACTAGAACTCGTATGTCATTTGAATTAAAAAATAGCAAAAGATTATTTGCATATCCATAAAAATTAACACCCACAAAAATATTTAATAATAAAGTAAATCTTAGGTTTTGAGTACTAGATCTCACTCATTAGAATAAAAAGAATGCAAAAATAATTATGCAAAACTTATTTTAACTCCAGAAGGAGATATATCGAATATCAAATCTGAAATACCAGAAAAGGAAAAAAGTGCTTCTGGGTAGAGTGTTTTTATTTTGTATGTTGTTGGTATCAGAAGGCATACAGCATGACAGGTAAGTACTGAATGGGACCATTGTGACCACCACAGCTGAAAACAGGTCTGACCTTACAGAAAATTTGCACGTAGAAACATTATGAGGACATGGGGCACCATTCAGGAATACTCTGAATTATTTGTCACAGATGACACTATTCTTTAAACAGGCACAGATGTTTGTGTTTAAGAAATGTTTGTAACACTTATCGACTGCTTATCATGAGTTGCTGTTGGGGAACTCTGACCAGGAGTTAGGTATTGATATATAGATTTGAGTATTGATCTTGAAAGTTAGGTATTAAGAGTCTGGGATAAGGGTCCTCATTCTCGTTTTTAAACACAGGCCTTTAAATCAAAACATTTCCAAGGACTTCTTTGCTTCAGACAAATTTAATTCTTTTTTTATAAAAGCTTTGTATCCCACAGAACTGCCTCACCAGTAAAAAAAAAAGTCATCCCTGTGTTATCAACACTGTTTTGTTCACAAATCCAAAATACAGCACATACTAGGCTGTTCTGAAGGAAATTTACTCCACCCCTGCCAGAACCTGTATGGAGTGATATTCAAACACAAACATGGAGAATAATTGAAACAGATTATTCACTGTTCCTTCAAGCATGCATATATGTTAGCTACACTATGCACTAATACATTGTAAGTATGACAGGTATGGATGACAAACATAATTAAACCTGATATCTAGGTCATTAACTAATAAAAACCATAATTAATAAAGAAGGAGTAATCAAATTCAAAATATTCCATATGAATTATAAACAGTTTAAGTCTGATTTAACTCTTCTGCATTTTCTTTGATCAGAAGGAGATGAGACTTCTGTTAGATGTTCCAAAAATTTTTTTTGCTAAGAAGTGAAAGCTTGATCTAAATACTGAAATCTCCTTGAGTATAAATGACAAATTGACTTAAATCTAATCTGTATTAAAGTGCCTTTAATCCAACATTTAAGTAGCTACATTTTTCTTTATAATCAACATTTTAGAAAAGAGTGATGCAAAGGTCCATGAGCACCTCACCAGATTTCAGACTACGGTCTGGGACTATCACTGCTGTCAGTAGGGATGGACAAGACGTCTCCAGGGGCTGGTGACCCAGACAGGGCCACCTTGGCACCAGCAGCTTGCCTTGGGGCTGATGGAAGAGCAAGAACAGTCTGTGAGCGAGGGCAAGGGCAGCTCTATTCTACTCTTAAGGTGCTCAGCAAGGTGGTGTCAAAATGACTTTTAACCACTGAGGTGGCTTACTGAGGCCAACATACTTGGGGCTGTCTGTGCCAGTGGCAGGAACCCCAGCACCCCAAACACTGGCAAAAAGAAAATCAGAGTGAACAGTGGCTATGTGAGAAACTCAAATGCTTTATTCTCCTTTCAAATTACAAGCAAGGGTATACTACATGCCCCTGTGGATTGTGATGGAATACCTGATGTCACAGAACCATCTTAGACTGTCTGCCCTTTTCTGTCAATTAGGGATGATAAAGTTACAAGACTAATACTGCCTCTAATGAGACTGACAAGGAAGTCTGGTTATTGGGCGGGAGGAAGAAGAATTACTTTGGTAATTAATCCATTGTTGCTCAGAGATTCCAGTAGCATTGCTTACAGCAACTCCTGCAGAGATACTGTATTTGGTTGGTAAAACTAATAACAATTTCATTAAGCTAACAGCTCCTAATGCTAATAATAATTCTGTTAAATCTTAATGAATATACTTGTCCTTGCCTTACTTTTTCCATTTACAATTTATTGCAGATACACTTCACGGTCTCTTGTGTCTTAGATTAGTGTTCTGTATTGCCACAAGATCATTGTCATGTCTTACTGTGCCTTTTAGACTGTGAAATACCTGTCTCACACTGTCCTCAGGGACTTCAGTAAGAGCAGGAGTAGTCTTTATCTCAGTTTGAAATCTATTAAATGTGTTTATTTAATTTTTTGCTTATGAAGGCATTTATCTTTAGTTATATTTAAAGAATTTTAAAATAAGTAAAAAATAGGAGCAAAACTATGACAAGAATGTGAAAAAAATGACTTGCCAAGATCTTCCCAAATGAAAACTCTACCTTCCTCATTCATCTTCTGGGGATGTCTGCAAAAAGAGAGCTTTTATCCAAAATTCAATCCCTTTACAGTTTTAACCATCTTATGCACTCTGCAAAAAACTGTGAGCTGCAATGAAGCTAGTAACACCCTACTGGGTGCTATAGCAGCGTTTTATGTATGTGGTGTGTGAAATCTGGCAATTCAGATCTTAGAGGGACGTTTACTGGCAGTGACTCACACAAACCAGCCATGAAACAGGAGAGAGAGTGAGGTAGCCAAAGGTAGCAGCAGCCAGCTGGTGCCAATGTTCCTGTGATTCCAAGAGTGCCACACCAGGGAGGGAGGAGACGCAGAGAGAACCAAACATGATATGAGACAAAAAATATTAATTTTCATCAGAAGAGGTAAATTAATAGCAACAATATAACTTCTGCCACTTCTCAGGACTAAAATAAACCATGTGCATAAAACTGCTTTCCAGATAGTATGAGAGTCTTAACCATCTTCCCCCAAAATTAATACTGGATAAGTCAAGTCATTAGTGAAAATGCAGACATCAAAAGAGCGCCTCTTGGGTGGATGCTTTTCTAGGGTGAACTGGCAAGGAAAGAGAATTTTAAATTTTTAGGACTATCTGACACAACTGTCAGCCTGTGGGGTAAAGGGGCAGGTCTTCAGTGAACTGTGTGTGGCACCACTGAGGGTATGTAACGACCAAGTAATGGTTGCCCTAGATTTGTCCTGCTCCTTGTCTCACTGCTTGCACACATATCCGAGTGCTGACTGGCTCAGTAAGGCCTGGTTTAACCAGTTTTGCTGTGAAGTGTTCAGAAGCTTGTACAGAAAAGTTTAGTGGGCTCTATCCAAACCCTAGTGAATAGGCAGATGATAACCCTGTTACTGGAACACTGCAACATCAGGCATCTTCAGGGCTGGTTCACCAAAAAGGCTTAAATGACAAGATGTCCCTTCATACCTTCATGTGATTTCCCAGCCACAGTGTCAGGGAAGGATGAATTGCCACAGGAGCAGTTTGCCTAATCTCTGGTTATGGGCGTGGCTGAATATTTACAAACACTAAATTTACCCTTCCAAAAAAATTATTGTATATCTTTTTTCAAATCTGCATAAAGTTAATTTCTCCTTAATATCACAGTACCACCTAAGAACCTGAATTTTCTCTTAATTTGCTTTGCTAGGTAAGGAGGAAACAGCCTGGGGCAATTACTTTTAGATTTGTTAATAAAAGTGTTAATTGATCATGCATATTGGTAATGCAAAAAGTATCATCCCCCTTCTTAGGTGGATTCATTTATATTCTTATCGGAGAGTCTGCAGTGGTTCAGCACTGCACAGATTTTAATTAAAAATTTGGGGAAAAAATATTTTGTGTTATTTAATTATGTACTTGTCTGGATGTTAGATTTAAAATAATAAGAATGGGTTTAAAATAATACATTTCCATTGAATTGGAATGTTTCTCTGTCTGAACGATTTTGCTGCAGATTAGATTTCACAGACATATACAGCATTTCTATTTGCTGGCTTTTTAGACTTGGCAAGAACTACTGCTATTAAAAAAAATTCTCAAGGCAAAACTGTGATTAAAAGATATAAAAGATCCATATCTGAGAGGGATGGTGATAGAACTGCCAATGAGATCTGTAATGGCTCAGTGGAGCCATCCTGTGTAAATATATTTAAATTATACATATATGTATATATAAATTTGTTCTTTTTTTTTTCCTTGAAGGTACAATGTGCAAAATAAACCTAACAAAGGCAGGCCAGCTATGTTTATAATACATTTCTGGAAATAAATGCAGATAGACAAGCAAAGTCAACTCATAGATTTATGGCTATGATTCCACTAAATGACATTATTTTTGTACAAGAAGGCTTTTTAATTGAGCACTCAGAAAAAGCAATGGTTTTGTGTGATGTTTAGAGCTGAAACTGCTGGCAGAAGTGGGGCAGAGGTTTGAGGCAAAGTTCAGAAAATAGACAAAGCCTCTCTTGGTTGGATCATGAAGCAAAGACCTGAGGTAGATCTGGTATAGAAAGATAGACTGGAGGAAAAGGGGAGAGCTCCATTTTATTAACAGCACACTTTTGGTCAAGACATAGCCTAGAAATTATAGAAAAAACACAAACAAACTGTAAATTATTTCATTGCTGGAAGGAGCAAAAGGCAGATTGTCATATGTATCCACAAAATATTAAAGGTAAATAAAAAATGCTGGAACAGAGTGAAAACACACAGATATAAGATAAGGTATATTAATGTCTTCTCAGGAAAAGGATAGTTTCAGATTAAACAAAAGCAGTTGACCAGTATTGTATTTGATGGACTAATGGGATTTTCAGGCAAAATAAAAAAATATATTATAGATGTCCTAAACCATCAATTAATATTTTTACAAATACAGGGAAACTAATTTGCGGTGTTCCACACTATGCTTTTCACAAAGGACTTTCACTAGAAAGAAATGGAAACAAATGCTGAACATTTCACTTAGTTGAAAAATTTAAATTCTTGAAAGCTGAGAGTCTGGAAAGGGCCCATTTCTATCTACTCAGTTCCAATAAATCATTTTATTTTGGATTGTGTAGCTGGCATTTTATGGAGCATCTTTATAGATAAAACAATTACTTTACTTTGTTGAGTTGGATCAAGAATAAAAAGATACTTCTTTTCAGTTGGATTTTATTTTAATGAACTAAATATCAGTTGTGTGTAAAAGTCTCATAAAAATAAAATACCAAGTACTTAATAAGTACTATTGCCAAAATAGCTGCATTTTGCACAGTGTTGAGTCTTTGCAGTGAGCAACAGGAGTATTTTCTCTTTGCCTTAGTCTCTGGTTATCATTGCTCCTACTTCAACATTGCTCTAATATGGTGTTGAAATTCCTGAAACTATGAATTCACAGCAAGGTGCTTAATACTCTGTGTTCCATGACTAATATTTAGTTGCAAATTAAATTACTTATGTTCACAGTATCTCCTGTTCTACCACCCCTAGTTCTCTACTGGAAATATGATTTCAAGAACATAATGTCTCGTACAACTCTGACTGTTTATGTTGGTATATGAACAAAACAACAGAGCTGCAGACAAAATAAACCACTTTGAAGTAGTAACTATTTCAATCTGAAAGAATAATTAATCTGATGTACTTTGATTCCAGCCCTCAGGATATGACTGATGTGGTCTTATCATGATAATGTGTTAGTCAAACACCATTACCACCTAAATGTTATTCTTGTAGCCGAAATGGCCAGGAGTTTTTATCTCTTTCTGAGGTCAAGATGGTCAAGAAGACCTTGAAAACATATCATTCTGGCAAAAGCATATCAATTACAAAATATAAAACTGGGATTTGTGCTGCCTTTCATCAGAACACCCGCCGATGTCTGCCTTTATATTAGGTAAAAAGCTGGAACTGAAGTATCCTGGCACAGAAATGATGAAGATCTGCTTGAGAAAATATCTATGTTTTTACATATGATGACTACGATAAAGTTATGAATTTTAGATTTAAAGACTCCTTTAAAAAGTTTTATAAAGGGGTGGAAGGCAATATAGAGTGAATAGCTTATGCATGAGCACGAAATAAATGCATGACATGAAAATGCACGCAAACTTGGTGTTCACAATTTCAGACTGGATGCCACTTTTCTCAGTGCCTAAATCCCCTAATATTTGGAGTTTACTTTTAACATGTTATAAGTACATTGAATTCATGTTAGTCTTTCACTTAGGGTCTTTCAAGAGAGATTTGCTATTCTTACTTTAAAAATCAATTTTTATCAGCACCTATTCAAGCAAATTCATCTGATAACAGAAGAAAACTACTGGTTATAAAGAGAAACCCACATAAATACTCAATCATTTCTGGTTTTAGGCCTCTTCAACAGACTACTTCAGTACAGCTTGGCTGCTCTACTTTCTCTCTATGCCAAAATGATATTTCAGCCTTGTTGAATATTTAGTGGGCCTATTTATTTACAGTGTGCAGTATTCATCAACATTTTATTTCAGACCAGTTCAGATCCCTGTTGTATGTCTTTCTATTTTTATTAAATTCAGGCTAGCAATACAGACTGTGATCTATTTTGCCATCAACTGGCAGTTAGTATTAATGATATCTGGAAACATCAGTCATCATTACTTTGGATTATTCTAATATGCGTGTAGAAAGTGAATAGGGCACCTAGCCAGTTACACTGGAGAAACCTGACAAGAAAAACAGTAGATATAGACAGCGGTTGTTGGCACTTCTGTTTCCCAGTGGTGCAATGATTATTCTTCCATTACCTCAAGTTTAATCAATAGAATTGGTACCAAACCGAACAGTTGCATTTGGACTGCTATTGGTCAAAAGAAGAGATTGGTGATAAATGAACTTTAATTAATGAATAGACAGAAAAACTGATACTGGCAATAGTTCTTTGCTGTTAAAAAGGTTTGCCCAATCTCAATATTTTGGTAGGTAAACTAATAGTTTTTGTTGGAAGGATCATGTTAGAGTCAAGATGTCAGGTAGTTGCCCACTTTCTGACATTCACAAAGTCTGACTTTTCGGTTTCTTTTAATTTCTAAACAATGATATTTCAGACCACTTGTGTTAACAAGTGTTCAATAGACCTATCAAATATCATATGTGAGGTGGTTTTTGCAGCAGCCATGGCAAATAAGAATCTCTCATAGAGTAAGTGTCATCACAGATGCTTATTAAGAAAGAAAGAAAAGAAAGGTCATCTGGTTTCAAGTTTAGAATACTGTCAACTCATTGCTTAGGAAAGATTGTGTTCAACTTGAAATGTCATCTGAAAGCCAGATATAGTTTCTGTAGCTTTTATCAAGCTGAATGACATTTGTGTTAGGCAGGTAGGCTGCATACTGGATCAATGGAAAAATCACTTTGAAGCAACTTATTCATACTATCGTGCTTCTTATGTGAGCAGGAAGCTTCCCCCAGCCAGAAAGAATGTGAGATCGCAACCTACACCCCTGCCTCCCTCCCCAAAACCTGGTAAGGTATCAGAGCTGATACGATCACTGCTGGTGACAGGTGAGTTTTGTGGGGTTTCCACAATGTTCTTATATTCAGTGGGTACTCTGTCTTCCACAAGAACTCAAGATGGGTTCTGCTTAAAAATGAGGTGCAGGATTTGCATAGCATCTGCAGAAGCCTTATTCTTTGGTCAGCTACAGTGAGTGTCTTTGCTTTTGTATCCATGCCTCAGTCAGCAGCACACCTTGAGGCAAAAATGGAAAATTTGGTGTGGATTTAGACCAGATGCTTTGTCTTTGACTAAGTTGCACATTACAGATGTTTTCTGAGGAAATAACTGGGTTTAATGAGATATATCCCGTTCTTTTTGTCTGTCTCTTGTTAGGCACTCGATTCAGCACATCATGCAATCCTAGAAGACCTGAGGAAGTGACTCAAAGTCCCAAGGAAGAAGTTATACTGATGAAAGAACCCCTTAAGGGATTGGAAGTCTGTTTGTATGAATGACAGCTGAATGTCATTTTTCCTCAGTTTCCATGGGTGCATGGTACAGCCGAGTCCTGCCTGTCCTGACTATTCTCGGCTGATGCATACATTGGAAGAAACAGCTGTTTGTGATACTATGTTGTACACAATTCTGCTTAAAGAAGATCTTAGATACACTGAGGGCATTTGCCTCATTCTCTCAGCATGGTTAATGTCTGCAGCTGACAGTCAGCCTAGTGAAGCAAAAAGCAATGTGTAGTGGAGGAGAAATTGTGTATCGGAGTGTTGACATGTTCTATTTATAAATTTCCTGTTAGAAGTATTTTTTTCCATGAACAGAGATCACAGAATAACAGAATCACAGAATCATAGGATTACAGAATGGGTAGTGTTGGAAGGGACCACAATAAGTCATCTGGTCCAATGTCCTTGCTCAGAGATGGACAAATGCTACTTGTAAATCCGTTTGCAGTATGTTTGATGGTCCCATTTCCACATTCAAGTCCCTGGCTGAAGAATGAAGTGTTATCAGAGTGAAGTGTTTCTTGTGCAGCTCCTTTTTAACAACTCTAGTCTCATACATCCTGTATTGCGACTCACAAAACCAAAGATGGATAGCAACTTCTATCCTGTCTTCCTAAGATTCAAGACTTCTTCTCGAAGATCTCTTGGACACAAATAGGTAATACTATCATCTGGTTAACAACACAGACAAAAATATTAAAGTTGTGATGTTATTCAAGGGTGTTTAACCACTAATTTATCACAAATTAAAATACAGTACATCAGTCCTCAGAAATATTCCTGAAGTACTCTGATATTTTAGATATTGCCAGTTTCAAGCTGATAATACTGTTGGTTTGACAAAGAAATAGTTTTTTGGGCAGGAATCAAATATCTTGTTGATATCCAACTTAGTGTGGTCATGAATTAACATTTTATAAAAGTTTGTTTCTTCTCTTTGAAAGCAGTAGACAAATATATGGAATAACAGACTTCCTTAATTATCTTGAATATTCTAATATGACATACTTCAAAACACTGGTGGTGTCTTGACTTGTAGAAAATAATGGTGCTAAATATTGGTGTGAGCTAATTAAATAGAAAGAAAAAGTTTGTATGTATGTGGCAGAAAGGAGGCAAAACATATGACATGGCATAAATCCCGATTCCTGTTCAAATTAGCAGTTAATTCACTGGTTGTGTTACCCTTCCAATCAGAGTACGGAAGAAAGAATGAAGAGGCAAAATTTTTTGCTTTGCTTTTACCAAAATAAAGGCTGTATGAAACAAGAAATTGTCACTGTATGGAAGCAGTTTTTGTTTTGAACCAGTGAATGCTGTCCTCCACTTACAGTATTTTAAACAGTTCAAAAGATGTTTGCAGGTGAAACTATGGCTGTGAAAACATGAATTATTTGAATTACTATATTTAAATATTATATAATTGCTATTATCTTTTATATATCTTATTTGAAGGAAACAGACCAAAAATGGACAGAAAGCAGCCAAGAAGGACGGATACTTTCTTTACAGAAAGTAGGATTTTTGAATAGTCAGTGTAAAATTGCAATGAGCTTATCTACAAGTATTACTTCTTGAGCTGTTATCCAATGCAAAGGTTGTGTAAATTTACAATTACATTGGAAAAACCCACAGATAAAATAGATTTCCATAGAAAAAGCTTTTTTGTTGAGCTGGTGGATTATTCTATTTGCTTTGACTGAGCACTGGTTCTACATCCTTTCCTTCCATTGCTGACAGATATTACTGATGGATGTTGGCGATGCTAGCAAAAGCCCATTCCCCAAGGGATATGAAGGAGTTCCTATGAAACCTTACAGTTGGAACCAAATCTTCTTTAAATTAAGCTATAAACAACCGTTTAACTTCTGAAAGAATTTTCATGGAAAAATAAGCCAAGCTAAACTTCAGGCTGTTAGCTGGCCATCAGTATTTCTGAGGGAAAAATAAAACAAACTTGTGGAAGCTACATCAAGATTTTCTGATATCTTTCAATGCTTCTAAGCTAAAAGGACTGGGGCAGGTGAAGCCTGTTGTAAAACATTCCAGGACTCATGAACGTGCAGAGACTTTGTATCCATACAATAAATCCTTGTTGCTGGTACCCGTTGGGCTAATACAAGAGCAGCGAGCTCTTTGCAGCCCTGGGTCTCTCTCTCAGTGCTTGTCAGTTCTCCCTGTGGGTCCTGGCTTCGCATGTAGGGAACTGGCACTTGTTGGCAGTGGCAGCTGAGCCCGTACAAGGCTGAGCTAGGGCTTTCCCAGAAGGGAGTTATGGAAAGAAGACATCCATCCACTCAGTTTTGCGCTTCCTGCCCTTGACATGGAAGTGCCCTTGCAAAAGATCCCCTGGGTGTGTATTTAGGGCATTCTGCACGTGTGCAACACCAAGTCAAGTATCTGTATTGCTGCAGCCAAACAGGTCCTGCACAAGGTGCAGTGAGAGGCATCAGCATCAGCCTCAGGGACATACAGTACTTTCTGCACATTGTTCCTTCCACTATATTAATTGTCCTCGCCTCAAAACAACAAATATAACTTTCTGCTGCAGACAGAAGAATTCCAGCAGAACTGTGGTGTATTCTGTAAAATCAATATTAATCATTTTCAAATTGTTTGCTTGTTGACTTTCTGAAGACAGAAAGAAATCCTTAGGGCAACTTAAGCACAGCACAAACAAAATGCTCAACAAGAAGAAAATCTTTGGCTTTTGTTTTTGCCTCTTACATTTCACATTTGACCTTTAGAATACTCTTGTCATTTAATTGCCATAAAATGTGATGAATAACTAATATCTTACCCACAGTCATGCTTGTATAGCAGAATTCTGAAACTACGATTTGCATTAATGCTGGCTTAAATATTTTATTACATTATTTTGTGATTCCTTGGCCATAGCTTTTTCTCTGTGAACCATACAAGTATGAAGATAAAACCCTTCTTCATTTTTGTCCCCAATAGCAAGTCAGTAACAGAAAATAAAGTCCAGATGCGCAAATCTGGGATGAATTTTTTTTTTTTTTTCAATAGGTGAGCTGTTTTCATTTTGCTGATCATCCTGAAAGTTCTTATTTTATCGTGGTTCCTCTCATGCTGCTTTTACAATGATGATATATTCATAACAGTGATTGGATTCCAGGGAGAGAAGTATTTACGCCTGTTCTTTGATGATTCTCCTTTTGGTGACTGTTTCAAAATGAATGCTACAGGAGTACTTAAAGAAAACATAAGCAGTCTGAGATTTAATCAAATTATATGAACATTAAACTAATCACTGTTAAGAAATAGAAGCATGTTAAATATTGCTGCTAAGTCTATCCTTCTCTCTGGTGCTGGGATAAAATCTTGTATGTTGGCTACACTAGTTTTTTGGCAATATGCTATGGTAGCAGGAACCAAAGCAGGATTGCATCACTCGGTCATCGGAAAACAGAACTTCACCTACCTTCTGTGCATTCCTCTGAAGGCTGATATGCTCCTCAAGGGCAGTTTGTCTGAACAACAATTTCACTGAGATAAGAAGGTTTACTGGGAGTAAGAAAATTAATAGAGTAAACCTAAGAATGTTTTGTTGAATACTCCTTCATTTGTGCTTTGTGCAAATGGAATGAGACTGGAAGATGTGAATTATGTTACAGAAAGCAAATACTAATACATGTATTTTCCCCAGAGCACCATGTGACTCTGATGCCAGAATCAGATTTCTAACCTATGTATTATACTCAAATATAAACAGGAACTACCTCTGCCCTTCTTTTAGTCCCCAGCTTCTGAAACATTAGGGCATATAGGGCTTTTTGTTCAGTCATGCTCTATTCTTCTGTGATATGTGAACAGGCACATGAGCATGCACACATTATGCTCACACATAGGGCTTTGAATTAGAGATTATTTTACAAGTCTGTTTATCAGAAGTCACTAGGATTTTTAATATCTTTTGATGGTCTATTGAATGACTTAGTAAGCCCAAAGAGCCTATATTTTCAGAGTGTCATTGTATAAAGTATGATAAATCGTATCTATTATGCATGGATAAGGTATTTTTCTTCCACTGGGCAGTGTTTTTCAAAAGCTGCTTTTCAACAGTTCACAGTTTTCTTGGATATGATTTCACTGGCAAGTCTGTCCTGTCTGGCACATCTGTGTAGAGGTGTTATCATGAGTAGAGATTAAAATGTTTCAACAAAGTAATTGAAGAATAACATAAATAGCTACTGGGCTCCTGTTTGTAGGGTTTTGGCCATATCCTGTCTTTCTGCTTTTTAATTATTTCAAAGAGCACCTTTAACATACATTGAAACAGACATATTTTCTTTTCAAAGCATGGAATTACAGGCTGCAGTTTTATAGCTCACGGCAAGCAACCTAGAGGACTTATTAATACTTGATGAATCCCTCTCAGTGTCTCAGCGGTGAAGAGAAGACAAACAACCTGCTGGATGATTGATGCTGTGCCTGCCAAGGAGGAACTTTAAAGCATGATTCTCCCTTACAAAATCTGTAGAAGAAATCTGGTCTGATCCAGTGTGATCCTGCAGTAGCAATAGCATGAGCTGTGTGGAGACGCACTCTCTGCCCTATTGCATAATGGAAAGTGTGTTAACAAGTGGTTTAAGTCTTTAGCAAGGCTTTCAGCTTTCATCTCTGCCTCCTCCCTACCCACAAGGCTCCCTAGATCTCCATGGCACACTGCTCTTTCTCAATGTGTGTTTCCATACCTATGTCAGGCTGCACATAAAACTTACATTATCCCTACTCTTATTTGCTCTCTGAACCTCTAATTGCAAAGAATCTCTTAAACCCCTTTTTCATTGTTTTTCTTCTCCAAATCATGGACTCCCTGTTTTCTGTGCAGCTGTTTTCCTTTTGTTCTGTTTCCTCTTGCTCCCCTCAGATGTCCTGACATGCATAACCTTTGTCAGATGAGACACATGGTTGGACTTCCTGAGCAATCTCCTGTGTGCCTGCTCAAGCCCTAAAAATCAAGCCCTAAGGCTGAGAGATCCTTACCTAAGACTGATGCCATATGGGCAGAGAATCATTCACCTTTCCTGCAGTTTGATGGTTCATAGGAAATTGCAGTGTTCTGCAGTCTTTTACGGGAGTAGAGCCATCAAATGGGTGAAATGAGCAGACCTATACTTTCTTATAAATGAAATTTTCAGTCACATGGACATCACAAAGAGTCCTTTATATCAAACAGATTCCCTAAACTGCTCATTAACTCCTCAAACTACAGTAGACAAATTTCAATTCTGCTGTGCCAAGTCTGCCTCAAAAGGGATGATAGTAGCATATATTTAAATGGTCTGGCCATTTTAACTTCTACAGGAATATTCAACTTCAAATAGGAACAGTTTCAATAAAATAGAATTTAATTTCAATTAATACATCTGGGTCCATAAATTTGCCTTTTACTTATTTCATTTTGTTTTTGTAATTGCAACATACTGAAGCCAAAGGGAAAAAAAAATTCTACTCCAGGGCATAATGAATTATTGATTAAGGCAGCTAGATCAGTATGAATCCTTATAGGAAGCCAAAAGTAAATCAGTAAATGAAAGGGTTTTAAATATATACTTAGAAATGGGATTTTGGCAAATACTGAAATGAATATTGGACAGAAAAATCTCAAACCATCTGAATTGCTACCTCTAGCTGTCCAGTCAGTCCATGATTTAAGTAAATTGCAGTTTAGAGTGAATTATGTGGGAAAATGAATCCAATAAAGAAAACAGCTTGTAGAAGAGCTAACACTGCAAATGTGGCAGCATTTAGATCCTGATCATGTGAAAACATTTGTTATACAGATCAGACAAAGGATTTGTGAAGAACAGAAAGACTGAAATGCTGTTCCTCAATAATAGCATAAAATGAATGTCCACTGAAATCAGTGCTTGCACATGATAATTCATACCAGAAAAATGAGAGGTTCTCTTTTATCAGGTCTCAAAGGCAATATATTGGGATAAAGGGAATTTTTTTTTGCATGTACCACACTGGCCATGCAGTACCACACTACTGTATATCATAGTGAATTCACAGAATTACAGAATTGTTAGGGTCAGAAAGGACCCCTGGAGATCATCTGATCCAAACCTCCTGCCAAGGCAGGGTCACCTAGAGGGGGTGACACAGGAACATGTCCAGGTGGGTTCTGAATGTCTCCAGGGAAGGAGTCTCCACGGCCTCCCTGGGCAGCCTGCTCCAGTGCTCTACCACCCTCAGGGGAAAGATGTTCTTCCTCATGTTGACATGAAACTTCTTATAACTTAGTTTATAACTATTGCTCTTCCTCCTGTCACTGGGCACCACTGAAAAGAGTCTGGCACCATCCTCTTGGCACCCACCTTTGAAACATTTGTATGTATTAATGAGATCCCATCTTGGTCTTCTCTTCTCCAGACTAAACAGGCCCACCTCCCACAGCCTCTCTCAAGAGAGATGTTCCAGACTCCTAATCAACATTGTGGCCTCTGCTGGACCCTCTCCAGTAGCTCCTCGTCTACTTGAACTGAGGAGCCAGGAATTGGACACAGGATGCCACAGATGTGACTTCATTAGGACCAAGTAGAGGGGCAGCATCACCTTACTCGACCTGCTGGCCACACTCTTCCAATGCCACCCAGGGTATCATTGGCCTTCNGTTTGTAATTCTCTTGCTTAAGGTCTATATATTTCTCTGTTATTACACCAGCCCAAGCTTCTTCCAGGGCTGCAGATCAAACCCACCATCAACTGCAGAAGTTTTTGCTTCTCTGTTTCCTACACTTCCTGTCCACAAGACACTGACACCTCATGGTCAGCTTATCATACACCAAGACTCCCAGGTCCTTCTCTGCAGAGCTGCTTTCCAACAGGTCAGCCCCCAGCCTGCACTGGCACTTGGGGTTGTTCCTCCCCAGGTGCAGGACTCTGCACTTGCCCTTGTTGAACCGCGTTAGGTTTCTCTCCACCCAACTCTGCAGCGTATCAAGGTCCCACTGCGTGGCAGCGCAGCCTTCAGTTGGACCAGCCTTTCCCAACAGTTTGTATCATCAGCAAACTTGCTAAGGCTTCAACCCTTCATCCAGGTTGTTCATAAACAAGTTGAGTAAGGCTGGACCCAGAATTGATCCCTGGGGAATGCCACTGACTACAGGCCTCTGACTGGATTCTGCTCTGCTGATCACAACCCTCTGAGCTCTTCCATTCGGCCAGTTCTCCATCCACGTCACTGTCCATTCACCTAAGCCACATTTCCTAACCTTGCCTATAAGGACGTTATGGGAGACAGTCTCAAAAGCCTTCCTGAAGTTGAGGTAGACAACAGCCACTGCTCTCCCCTCATTGACCCATCCTGCCATGCCAGTTCATCCTTAAACAAGTGTAATTCCTGTTGCACTCAATACTGCTGCTCATGAACACATTATTTCTCTTGAGCCTTTCCTAAAAAAAGGGAAAAAAGGAAGTTATTTAATTTCAGAGAGTGCCTAATATATTGAATGTTGTTACATATTGCTCTGATTACAGCGACCTCTTCTGCTCTCCTGTATCTCCTGTTGCCTTCAAAATGTAAAAAACCACTAAAATTGTGTAGGCCACAATGCTTGAAGTGATCATAAATCAGAAAAAAAAAAAAAACCAAAAAAAAGAAGAAAAAGCTCCAAAAAAACCCTGACAAGAAACAACTTAATTCATCTGCCTTATGGCCAAACTCCAAGGGAAATTTGTCTCAAGATAGTGTGAGGGACATAATTAAATTATTTTATTTTTGCTCCCTTACAGCAGAAAATCTACATCAAGATTCTTATGCTTAGAAAAAGTGAAATCTGTAATTCTGTGCATACAGAAATAGGAAAATACTGATATTCCACCCACTAATCATATTCAGAAAACATCAATCTGAATTTTTTTTAAGGAAAATATAGAACAAAAAACATATATAAAATTACACAGATTTGTTAAATTTTCTATAAATTGTCATTATAAAATTAGGCTTAACTGTTTAGAATGCGTTAGGGCTGGGATACTCTTGAGGATTTCAAGTCAAACTCAGCTGTGAGCTCTTATTTCTTAGTATTTTAATGGCATTAGTGTGTGGAGCCTTTCAGAAGAAATGTCTTCTCAGACAGACAATATCGGTGGATAAAACAGTTTCTCAATCACAACAGTTAAAATACTGTGAAAATCATACAGGGACCATTGAAAATTAATGTCTGCTCAAGAGTCTACATGAAGACTTTTCAGACTACCAGGAATCTGTAAGCAAATCATTAATGTGCCATGATATCTTTTAAGATTAAATGGGTTTCTACTCTGAAAATGGATTCTGTCAAATAGCATTTTAGCATTATGTGCACTCCGGAACTCTACACTTTTCTAGTTCTTGGATTTATATATACATTAGAAGAATATATGTTTCCTCTGACTTCAAGTGAAAATTCTTCAGTGGGATATGGATTTCAATTTAATTTCTTTGACGTCTTGAAAACTACAAGTGAGGAAACCCGTGGAGGATGTTGTAATCATAGGGAAATTGGATGAAAAGTAATCCAAATAAGATGAAGTGCCAAACAAAAAAGAATCATATTGAAATGTTATGCTAGAAGAAAATGAAGATTTGCAGGACAGAATATTTTATCTTCAAGACTGGGAGAAAATCCTCTTATTTTAGAAGGTGTTGGACCTGAATCTTGGTCCAAAATGTAGTCAGCTGTTTTCTTCGGAACTGGTGGCTCAAAAACTTAGCTTCTCACACCCTTACACCTCATGTGTCCACATGTGAGGCTTTCTTGTTAGTTCCAATCTGCATTTTCCTAATAGAAAAAAATTAACATGCCATTACATCTTTCTTCTGCTCAAAGTTTTTGTTTTTCAGAAAAGCGTTCTTTAAACTTCATATTTTTTCAGGAATGAGAAACCAACTTATGCAAAGAGTTTGTAAGTTTTGGGTTTATCTTCTAAGCTTTAATTAAATAATTATGGCCTTTAGGAAAACACAACATAGTTAAATTTCCTTTGCATAGATGAGAGTGTTACAGGCATCTCTAGAGGTCATGGACAAATTAATAAAAGCAAAACAACAACTAAACATTGGTCTGTTTGTGAATGAAGTGAATTTCATTTAGCACAGATGAGCAATGAGCAGCAGGAAATGTAATGATGTAAAGGAACACTTATCGCCAAGAAGTTATGCAATTATAGCAATAAGGAAACAATGTTTTAAAAATAAGTTAAAACATGGTCCTGCCTTACACCTTTATATATATCAAGTGACAGTGATAATTCACAGCATTAAATTATGATAGATAAGATACAACACATGTAAGAGAATCACACTATAAATCCTCTCAGGCAAATTAAATTCTGAGAATGAAACCAATAAAAGGCAAGATATTAATATAACCCTGTAAAATTAAGGGACAAAAAGCTATTCACCACATACATAAGAGAAATAATGTAAAGAATATCCCTTTAAATCTGTGTTATGAACAGTCAAATACCTGAAACAATCTCCTGTTATTTTTGAGAGTTTCTAGAAGGAGCTATCTGAAACATTTTGCCATTGAAAGAGGGCTAATTAATAGATATTTTAATTTTAATAACATTTTATATTTTACCCAGGCAGCTTACCATTTTATCTTTAAAAAATGCTGTTTCTGCCCCTTGGTGTGTGGTAAGGATGTTTATCTCCCAAATTCTGAGTTATGTGTTAAGGCCATAAAATTGAAGGATAGTCCTTTTTTAGCACTCCCATACGCAAAATTGTTGTTTGGCTTGCATGTTTTTTTCCAAACTGCTGGACAATGGTTTCAAAGCTTCTTTTCTCCTTCCCATTCCCTAACTTTAAAGAAGTATCTGCCTGTGTGCCAAGCAGCAGCAGCAATCACCGCTGGCACTCACCTGACCCCATGGAAAAGCTCTGGTGGCTGTGCTGGGGGCAGCTGTTGAGCTGGGGGTACCATCACCCTGGGGTACCCCAGCCTCCAGGCAGCCCAGGAGCTGGGAGTGTTCTGGCTGTGTCCCACAGCAGATACTCAGGAGGGAGACAAGGAGGGATCTGTTCCAGGAAGCTTTGGGTCCTTTGGTTTCCATTCCTCCCCCCACAGAACTTAAGGGCAGTTTGTTTCTCTAAGGTCATGAAGTGACAGTGACAGACGTAAGAAACAAAGAGATTCACATGGGAAAAAGCGCAGAATTCACAGAGAAAGACACTATCCTCATAAAATGTCTTCTGCCTCATGATGTTAAGATGGCAAATCATGGCATTCCTCTTCAGGAAGACCTTTATTGATGAGGCAGTTCTTGAAATTTGTGGAGCTTTCCAGTAAAAGTCTTCACACTTTCCAGTAGGAATGGATTTTTGGGAGGTTATGTCTCTCACTCTCTATTGGTACATTGGGGATGTACCAATATATTCTATTTTTGAGAAGTTCTGCTAGCTAAGTCTTTCTTTCATAGTAGACATAACCCCTGACAATTTTAAGCAATCATCCATGCAGCATGTGTGTATGTGGATTTCCCAGGAAGGTGGATCTGCTTGGGAATGCACAGAGCATGCAAGCATAGGAAGGACCTCATTTTTTCAGATTGAGGCAGAAGTTCCTACTTGCACCTGCCTGGTCAGACTTCACTAATTAGAGCACTAAAGAAGGAGAGTGGTAGAATTTTATTAACAGTTGCCTTCTACTTGATACTGTGGGCAAATGACTGGCAAACTCTGCTTGCTAGAAGCAATCTCTGTGCCCAGAAAGTACACAGCCATGATACAGGTCTGGGGAACAAAAGACAGCCTTTCCAGTGTCTTTCTTCCAAATAGTATCTTTACATGTGCAGACTCAAGTAGCCCATGTAAGGAAGATGTTCATATTTATTTAGGAACTGTAAGTAAAACCAGAGCTGTGCTGTCAATTCTGAATTTTCAGTTTTTCTTTCCTGTAGAGGTTATTTCTTCAGTCAACAAGTCCCAGCACACATTTCCACTCAGAGTTCCATACACTAGATGGTCAGGAGTGCCTTTGGAGCTCTGTTTGCATATTGATCGGGCAGGGTTATCTCATGGGGAACAATGCATAATTTATGTCTGCTAACACTCTTTTAATACCATAAAGGTTCTCTGTCCTTATGAGTAAGTTGTATTCCTGAAGTTATTACATTCCTAGAATTGGAAAGTGTTAGTCTCTCTTCTGCTATCAATGGAAAAATCTCCTTGACAAGTTTTCCGACTGCCTCTGCCTGTGGTCTCTCACTCAGCTGCAGCTAATTGCTGCCAGTTACACAGGCAAGAATAAAATTATGATTTCCCCTTGTCAAAAATTTCTGAACCACAAACTACAAATATGAGCAGAATTAGCAGCTTCTAGCTTATGATACTGGATCTAACAGAAAAAACAAACAAACAAACAAACAAACAACATTTAAAAAATGTGGCTGATGTACAGATTGTTGTTGCTGCTTATCTCTATGCCCAGTGCCTTGAGTGCTCTGCACTGTCACTTCCATCTCTTCTCCCGACCCTTGATTCCTCCCATTGCAGTGTTGGGTCTGTCACTGGTAATTACGCATCATTTGAGCACTGACACGTAACCACAAGCAGAGGACACCTGATCTGTCATTGTGCTTGCTGATGAAATGTAGTGGTGTTGTACATATCACAAAACTGACAGATAAAGTCCAGACTTCTTGTTCTGTGCTAAGGATATTAGCAAGCTGAATGTGAATAAAAGAAGAGGGAAACACATTTTAAAAGGACACAGTTAATTATTAAAGGATTTAAAAAAAAAAAAAAAATTAACTGATGAAGGCATTGCAAAAGGATTTTTTTTTTTCATATTTTGGAAGAAATCACAAAAACCACAAATTCAGATACGTTTTCCAGAAGTTTTGGGAAGCTACTTAACCAGATAATGAGTAGGAACCATAACATACATCTTCTCTGACGCAATACATCTAAGGAATATATAAATCAAGGTCAGAACAAACCATACAGGTACTGTAGATTGAATAATTAATATTTCTGATGCAATATCTGTATTTTTGCAGTTATGCTACAAAAAAAAAGAGGTTTAATTTGTTGAATATATGAATCCATTAATCATTTATTAGGTTTTAATTATAATTGCAACTTCCAAAACACCAAGTGAAAATATACATATATATTCATAATACTGTGCTCTGATTTGTGTTGAAGTTCTCAAATGTTTCTCATATTTCTTCCCTTTAGCTGATAACATTATGGAATGCCTTATTGATTGTGGCTTGCCATCATTTTCATGAAAGCATAATCCTATTGATGTCATAACTTATTTCTGAAGTTGTTAGACATCATGCCATGGATTAGAAACGTCTTTAATTTAAGTAGCAAGAACACAGCCATAAAATCTCAAAACAGCAAATCTAACTTAATTTGTTGTGACAGAAAGTGAAGATGAAGGAATTAAAACTGCAATGCCTCTAATTTGAACTGTTGTAAATGTTCAGGCTTATGTGGGTTGAATTTGAATTACATTAAATCAAACTAATTTCTCTCATAGTCTTTTTCTGAGAATTGTAACTTCACTCAATATATTTAAGCAGTTTGGTGAAGAGACTGGGGTAATAGCAGTGTATTTGAAAAATCAAACAAGAAGGTAGATATAACTTAAGAGAAATAAAAAGTCTTTGTAGATTAAGTTATTGGTAAATAAATATTGCAAAGTCATTCAGCCACCCATGCCAGGAACACTAAATCTCTCCCTCTGGGACTCTGTAGGGTGGAGAGCTCCTGGTTTAGCACCGATGCATTGCGCTGGTAGCAGTGACACACACATCTGCCATAACCAACACAGCTTCAGTTTTCTGCAGAGCTTGTCTGTGAAGTAATTTCAAATTAGGTCTTGGAGCACATCAGATGGCTTTACTGTAAGCATGGATTGTTGAAATTGTCTTTATATCTGATGCAGTGTGGCACACTGAGCAGCAGAAATGAGGAAAACAAGGAAGAAATGAAGTGTCTTTCTCTTAAGGAAAAACATTATAGCTCACTTCTGCATTCCAGGAAAACTCACAGTATGAGCTGATAAATCCTTTGGAGTGTTTATGAATATGTGTATAATTTGCTGCAGGGGGAGAAGGGATTGGCAGGAGTGCTGCAGATGTGATCCCATTTGTTTCTGCTCACTGGCGACTTGACAGATTTAGAGAGCTCTTTTTTACTCTGAGTATCTGTTCACATGACTCAGGTGAATACAGAGGGCTGAGGATTTGTGTTAGATTGATATGGTGTTTGCTGATTCACGAGTGGATAACCATGAACAACAAGAAGAGCTATCTTTAAAAAGATGAGTGGTAGTGCTGTCTAATAGAAACAAGATCCTTTTTTTTTTTTTCATCCCATTACCTTTGCTTTCTACAGCAGTGAAGGTGTAAAGATGAAGATTATCTTACAAAATAAAGCAAATAAACTATAGATGTAAACATGGCAAATAGTGGAAAAGGTTGTTACACAATGAAAAATAGAGAATAGGCAGGAATAGGTAGATCAGGGAAGATTCAGCTGCTGAACCTGCGTATTTTTTGCATGCTGGTCTACAACACAGGTATCTCCCTCCATCCCAGTCACCTCAACGCCTCATATGGTCAAAAGTTAGTCAGACTATTTCTCTCCATTGACTATAATGGGAATGTAATCTTAATTATGAAAACTCAAAATTACTGTAGAGTAATAGACAATTATCACCTATTAACTCTTTAATAACATCTACAACAAATGAAAGAAATCCTACTAACAGTGGGTGGAAATTTTATTTTATCTTTACTTAACAGCATGCAGCAGGCATACTTATAAAAACACCATTCTCTGGTATCACAGTTAAGCCATACTTAACATTTGGATTCACTTGGTTTTCAGTGTAATAAAAATGGTCATAACAAACTCTGGTATGCATGTGGTATTAGCCCCCATTCCCAAAGGTACTCTGCCCGTCAGCAATAGTGAAAATTCACTTAAAAGAAGATGGGCCCATGTAAATCTGTACTGAATTATAAACTGTAATATAAAACAATGTCACAAGGCAATTTCCATGCTTTCAAGGAAAAGAGAACAGCCTAATTTCCTAATTCATTACATGATGCTGCACTCCAATTGATACACGTGTTACTGAAATTACTCCATATTTATCTTTAGTAGTTAAATGCTTTATAAGAAATCTTGATGGAAACCAGCTCACTGCACTGTTCTGCCTTTCCTAGCTTTTACTTTACCCTTTTGTAATCTTCTCCTTTTGCCCTGTAATCTTCAAAGGTTCTCCCACTCTTCGTAGTTCATCAGAATGGATAATGTAAGTGAAAGGCTGTGTTAACGTAGCAACTGGTAAAGAAGTGTGGCATCCCACCCTTAAGGGGAAGGGAGCACCCCAGATTCATAGGTGCTCATGGTTGAAAAGGAATGACAAAAGTCAGAGGATCCACAAAAACTTTGAAAGTTTTATTGATAAAATAAATACTTGGCATGAAAATTGGTATAAGTTAGCCCTTTATTTTCTACTATAAGCACACAGTAGTGGATTTTGAATGAGGAGAAGCATGAAAAAGAAGAAAGAGAGAGAAATAAAAGAGAAAGAAAGAAGGAAAGAAAGAGAAAGAAAGAACATACATCAGTCCTGGATCCAGTGTCAATCCAGGTGATGGAGTGTTCAGGGTCCTGAGACACCCCTCGGGCTTTGTGGGGCTACCTTTTTATTTATAAACTTCCCCATCCTAGAGATAAGTTTCTATGCAAATTAGTTATCATGTGCAGTTTGTTCTTCTAGACATTTCTGGAAATAGGACAGAGGAGTTTTGGGATCATTGATGATCTTGATCCCCCTGTAGCCACTTCTTGACCTCATTTCTGCGCTTGCACTGTACTGTGCTGTGGTTATCTCCAGGGGCCAGAACAAGGATGTTCGTCCCAGAAAAGTGCTGCCCTACCTCCGTATGGCCCCTTCTTCAACTGCATCCTGTTCTTTCTCACAGTGTGTTGTTACTAACAATCCTTGGCTGGCTCCACACACACATTTGCTGTCTGAGACACACACATTTGCTCCCTTTTTTTCTAGGCTTCTATGAGGAAGTAGCTGGTTCAGCTTGGGTTTCTCTGCACAATATTGCATTGTGTTAGAGATACAGAGATATCATCCCCAGTCTGCTAACCTGAAAACTTTTCCTTAGCATTAAAGAAGAAAACAGTAGTTCCTGTGACAAATACAGTTTGCCATCAGTTTTGTCAGAATTATTCATGACTGTTCAAAGCAGAAACCCACACCAGGTCACAATATTTTAGGTACACCTTTAATCATACTAGTAAAAGTCTTAGTCTATGAAGTTACTTTCAGGATACAGTTCAAAACATTGCTGGTGAACAAAACGATCTAAACTCCTCTTCAAGTTCATTCTGAACTGTTTCAAGTATAGGAATGCTTACAAGTACTTATCTTCAGTATTTTAGATGCTCCTCTGTCTCAGGCAGCAGAATTACTTTAATTGACAACACCTGCCTATTGTTCATGCTGCCATGGTGACACAGCAGTTACAGAAATTAGTAAAATGTGATCATCTCCCTCTATTCTACATTTTCCTTTGCCTTGTTCCACTTACCCTGTGCCATAAGTGTACCACATTTTCTCCTGTAGTGGTTTGTTTTGCTGCACTTGAGTACCCAGCGACTTCCATCGAGACCCCCCCAGGATAAGTGCACCTGAACTCTAGGGAAAATGCTGCTGAATATTTATTTTGTTTTCCAGTTGCTTAGCTAAACATTGGTCTAGCCAAATCACATCTGTATTTCTCTGTCATTTCTGTAGGAGTTTCACTAGAATAAAGGATGCACAAGAAGGCCTCTCTTCAACCAACATTGAAACATGACCTTTTCCTTATATCTATAAAAAATGTAAGCTATTATGAAAAGTCTGGATTCCATTGGGGTTTTTTTTAATGTGTATATGATGATTATAAGCATATTATAGAAAGGGTGTGTCATGAAACCTGGAATAGCTGCTCAAACTATTTTTCCCTGTTTCATTCAATTTATTTGAATTATCTAACAAACATTTCTATTGCAGTTTCATTAAAATAATAATTTTGAGAAAGAAGTCTTTAAAACCCTTTTTTATTTGGTGAAAATTGCATTTTGATATTTCCACATTGTATGTTGATTCACTTTTTTCACTGCAAAGCTATGGCAACTACAGAGGAAAAAAAAAATTAGTGGAAGCTAATCTGCATATGTGATACTGAGAGGGCAAAAGGTAGAAACTCACTCTCTTTTCCATAGTTTGCGGTGACTCATCAAACTCTAATAGTCTGTCTTTAGGACATAGTATTAATTATTCTCAGAACAGTCCTAAGGCTTCTGTTTTTCTGTTACATTTGATCATTCCAATCCTGGTTCTTCCTGGCCTCAGCAGATAATGGTTGTGGCTTTGCCCTGTAACCTCAAATAAAGCCGTATCACTTACACAGGTTTTCAGCTGTATAAGAAGGGAATGTACTAGGTGCATGAGCAAGGGGTTTCGGCTGAAGATGGGCTACACTGTGAAAAATAAAACAGCAATATTGATATAAAAGAGCAGAAAATTTGTGAAAGAAAATATAACCTTGATGTTGAACAAACTTACCTGTGTACAGATCATAATATGGGACAGGAGTAAACTTGAAAGGTTCTGAGTTCTAAACAAGAAGCTGGCTCTAGAAATTAAAAACTTCATTGAGAAAAAATAGATCTCAGCTTAGTTGAGTTCTGTCATTGATTTCTATAGCTAATTCTTTAGAGTCAAAAGGAACATACATAGCAAATCCAGGATTTAGTCAAGTTTCAGTGCCTAAATTCCAAACAACATGAAAAGCCTAGTGCTCTGGGTCTATCCACATCTGGAGTTACTTTGATCTATCTCATTTCAGATTTCTCCTAGCAAGTAGAGTTTCACTTCTGCATCCACTAAAACAAGCTCTGCATTCCCTTTGTAAGCCAGTTCAGGCAAGAACACAAGATCTATGACACCAGAAAGACCGGGTGCAAGAACACGTGTGACTCAAAGCTGGAGATTAAGACCCTCAGAGGGAGAGTCTGACATTCCACCTTTGGGATAATGTCTGTCTCCATACCGTGCAGTGAGCATTTAAATAGAGCAAAAATAGTATCAGCAGCAAGAAGTAGGGACAGTCTCTACCTTTTTACTCCACCAGGTGAAAGCCCTGGGTAGCAGGGTAGCAGGTTTTAGAATTTTTCATCTTTAAATGGCTCCATTAATTTTGCATTGTTTTTTGTCCAGAAGCAGAATTTCTGCAGGAATCATTCAACTTTTCACCAGTTTTCAATTAACCAATTCTAAACTGCTCAAGTACTCCCTGATATGTGCATTTTTATGCTCCTACTGTGGTTTTATCTTTCACAAAACATTTATTTTGCCCTCTCAGTACTTAAAGTCAGTAGCATGATTGCCAGATTGTTACAGGACTTTAGTGATCTGAAAATTTAGTATCTTAATTGATCAGTAGCATGTGACATGATGGACAGCCTCTAAGGTAATAGGTAAAGTTTCACAGCTTGCCAATGTCAGGTACTGTAGATCTGAAAAAGGCAGGAGTGTCCTCAGCATTGACTCACCCATGAACACAGCAGCCGTGTGACAGACTGACACTGAGAAAATTATTTGGTATAAAGCAGCAGGACTTTCAAAAAAAATACAGAAAAGGAAAAGTGGACATCATGATGTGGAACAAGTAGGGTAATGGGAAACGAACACAAAATCTCATAGTTCCTTGAAAGTAATGTTGATATTCCACCATTTTTCAAGACATGGAGCCCGGTGAGGAACAAGGGATGACTCTCTACCACACAGTAAACTGTACCTTCTAAGCTTATGTGACTTCTATGATTGTGTACTGCAGAGGTGGAAGAAAATGTTCTGAAGACAGATATTTTCAAAGAATATAAATATTAAATAGATATAGTCAGAAAGAAGGAGTCAGAAATAATGCTGCTATTAAAATTTTCTAGTATAGGCATGGCCTCAGATTGTTCACTGACTTTCCCTCACTATTTCCACACTATTTTTTGTTTTCTGAGAGACCTATTTCAACGTATTTCTCCTTTTGTATTTAGAGAGGATAGGACTGCAAAATGGATAAAGGTCTCAACTATGGAAATAAGCCAGAATCCTGGCTTAAAATTATGTGGAGCTATAAATACTACTTTCCATAGGATTTATAGCACTTTGTAAGGCCTGTCACTCTTTCTCCATGAAATCAGAAACATGCTGGTAATTACAGACCTGCTTGTAACAGCAGCTCCACAATCTGATATGAAATACCTGCCTGTGATGTACTGTGGCCCAACAGCTCTTCAGGAAAGTAACTAGAAAAAGGCAGGCAGTGTCACTGAAAACCTTTGGGTTAAATCATAAAGCAAATAACCAGTTGGCAGCTTTCAGTTTTCATTCTTTTTCTGTTTATGCCTTTTACTTAGAATCTGTGTTACTATTACTTTTATTATCATTACTATGGTGTATAAATTCATCCAGCTACCTCTCTGAAATTTGTTTGAGTATCTCTCGTTGATTGCAGCATCAACAAACAGCATTGTATTAAACTCGAATTCCTGGTTATTTAAGTGTGGATAACTCTGTCCTTCACTGCATACTTTAGGAGTGACAGTGCCTACCTTTTAACAAACATGCCACTAACTGAGCTAATCTCTAAACACTTGCATAATTGAAAATTTATTCAATTTCTGTCATTTTTCTGCATGACATTAACTTAAAAACTTGAGAAAACAAGATTTGTGAATGATGTCTTTAAATTGATGTATTTTTCATCTCCCCTGTAGTGCTCAAAGGCTTGTGCCCAGTTATTGACTATTTTAATTTATAGAGAGGGAGATAAACTGAATGAATGGATTATGGAGATTAGCTACTTGGATATAACTGAAGCCTTTGTTCTTTGTTTAATGTGATAGTCTCTTTCCTAAAGAATTATGAAAATGACAGCACCTGTACTTGCTGTTTGTTGTTAAGCTCATCTGCATTTTTTCAATTATGAAACAACTCATCCTAGAAACCCAAGGGAACATGAATTATTAACTGAGCTAAGACACACTTGTAAGATTTTAATCTTATGGGAAATCATAAGATTAATATCAGCTATGCAGTGAATATGCCTTTTGAGTTTTATTCAGAAAAGACAGAGACTGCTTCTTTTATATGAATACATAATTTACTTAGAATATACTTTGGTTTACTGCACTGAATTTTATATACACAGCAAATATTAGTCTATGCAAAAAAATTTAAATTATCTCTAAAAATTATCTCTAAATATTAATAGACACTATAGTACAAAAATACTACTTTATTATGTATGGAAGACACTTGCTTTAGACTTTTAAAATTAATAAATAGACAATTTAAACCAAAAAAAATGTTATATATGGAAAGCACTGGCTTTTGACTGTGGTGTTTGTTTTTCAGAAATACTGAATTATACATATAAATGTGACGCAAACAAGACTTTAACACTAGTGAATTTGAGATTTTACAGTGCACTGCACAGTTCCACTGTGATGTTGTTTCTCACCAACTTTCAACAGATAAAACCATGATGCCATAAAATCATAGGAGATTGGAACATTTATTTTCATTAAAAACATGTTATAACTAAACAGAAAATGAGCTTGTACAGCCTGATCTTTTGCAACTTCATATTTGGACAAAAACAATCTACACAATCTTGTATTTAAAAAAATAATTTTTAAGAAAATTTGTTTAGCAGGAAGCTTGATGACATTTGTTTACTAAGATCCCTAATTAGCAGTACTAGAAAATAATCAGTCCCTAACCTGCAGTCTCTCATTTTCGCTTCTTCAACATTGCATGCTATTAACTGAACCTGTGCCTTGAGCTTCAGCAGGTTTTACTTTCTGTGTTGCAGATGATGTCGTTCCCGGAGAGGTTTCTTGAGATAGTGCCACTGGCAGAGCAGGCAATGCTGCTTTATAATACAGTCTGCCAGACACTGAAGACTTAAACCCTGCCTGCAGAAACTCGGTCCAGTTCTGAAAAGGACCAGGCCAGCCTCAGTGGTGACTGGCAAAAGGGAAAGATGTTCTCCATGCTTATATTGTATTACCTGGACTATATGTAACACACCAAGCTTTAAAAATGGGAGCTGTAGAGAGGAAATGCCATAACATTTCCTCTTTGCCTGTAAATTAATACCTATGTGACTGGAGGCAGAGACAATGATAGGTGGGAAGAAAGCAAGTAAGAAAGCATTCATCCCGAGGAGATTCACCTTTCAAATATTCATGGAAAGAAGACAGTCATCTTCTCTTACTTCCATCTCCTAAATTTTCCATAAGACCTTATGGAAGTTAAGTACCCTTGAATTCAATATGGTCCTTTGACTTTGTACGATGTACATTTCTTCACAGAGACTTACTAGGCTTTTTAGTCCTCTTGCTCCCTTTAAATCCTACTAATTTCTGTATGTTTTCCTGCCATAATGCATGCCTCTTTCTATGAAATTCATTGGAACTGGACTGTGACATGCAAGTCTCTTTGGTTTTCATTTTAACCTTCCATAATGCTACAAAATAATTTCCTCCCAGTGACTGAGAATGGATGCAATGGTTAGTGAAGGACAGGTTACTGTGTAATATTTAAAAAGCACAGTACAAACAAAGGGTATTTAAACTGATTTATCTTGATTTCTGCAGCATAATTCCTGTGAGGAACCGTCTTTATGTAAGTGGATCCCTACTACTATACATTTTCCCAACATATGTGTATTGCATTGACCTCCTATCACTATCCGTCAAATCTTCCCTGAGTGCAGCTCAAACCATTCTTCCTCTTCCAACAACTAGTTATTTTTCTGATATTGCAAGAAAGACCTAAGCAGTGTACAAAGCAGAGCTGATAACAATAACATGCAGCTCTTTCTCTGATGACTTGCTGTGTTTATTATTGCAACAAATCAAGTTTCTGATGCAGCCCACAACTGAAGAACTGAGTAGGACCTTGTAATCTTTTTGAGTATCAGTGCTGAATGTGTCATATGCCACAGTATGCTGCCTTCCCTGGTTTTGGTCTGTATGACACTCACCCATTCCATTGTGAACCCTTGCATATGCTGTATGAAACACTGCAGAAGTATAACAAAAACTCCTTCTATTCTGATTATACTAGAAATTTCAAATATATAAATGTATAAATTATGTACAAGAGAAAACCAAGAGGGATGATTAGATAATCTACTGTATTCCATATTTCTGTATATAAAGTATATAAAGTATATGAAGATCAAACCCTTACCAAAAAACAGCTTGCCTAATTAGGAAAAAAATCATCTCCACCCCTATTGTTTCAATTAAAGAAGCTATTTTTCATTTCCCTTCTGAAACCATCTTGCATAAAATGATTGGAGTAGAATGCCAGCTGCGTTGGTCTCCTGAGAAAATCCATGGAGATTTTACCAGCATGAGACACGATCATTCTTCTGCAGGTGCTATAACTACTGAAACCCTTCATTAGTATTTCTAAAGTGTTCCAATTATACAGTGTCACTTCCAGTTATTAAAACTTCTCCTCGTTTCAACTTTTCAATAAGGTTTTGTTGGTTGGGGGTTTTTCGTGTTCCCAGTCAGGAATTGGGTTGCAGAGGAAACAGAATTAATTGATTTGTGAAATGGGTGGTGACTGCTGAGATATGACACTCTAAGTAAAACCTAGGTAAGCTGTTTATATTCTTACCTGAGTGTCTAATCTGTTATTTAGGCTCTTCGTCATACCTCAGCTCTTCTCCTTCCAGATGTAGGACACTTTTTGCAAAATAACCAGACTCCAGTGGGAGCTAGAAGATGTTTTCTGCTCTAAATATCTTCACATAGGAAACATTCCTACTGGTTGAGATTGTGGTTACCGTTAAGAATCCAGGCCTCCCAAATCGTGGAGCAGGGCTCTTCGCAGTATACAGTGATGTGAGAAGCATACATCCTCTTCTCAGGAGGTGACATGAGACAAGAGATTGTGCTGAGTGATGAATAATCCTAAAAAAAATATGAAAACTTAGTCCCAGAACCAGACATCCACCTGAGAATGCCACTGTGTACTTGCTTAGCTCATGCAAAAAAACCCCCAGTTCTTCTGGGTATATTGCAAATGCAATGTTTCAATTGCATAGGCAATGCTTTGGTATCTCAGGCGTGTTTCTAGTATACCCTGGTGACGTAAGTGAAATATTTGGGATCACTCAGGTGTGTGAGTTTCACTCGCATGCCTCTGGAAGCTGCTAAGTGCTCTTTGGACCTTGGCCCAACTGCTCCACACAGCACAGAAATGAAATGAAGTGAAATTGCTCACTGTAAATTGTTTGCTAAGATTAGCTTTAGGAAATGTCACTAAACTTAAACCACAAGAGTAGGTGCATTATAAAAAGAGAAAATTTTTATTAAAAGGGAAATTTTCATAGAAAGGGAAACTTTCCTCAAAATGGCAGTTTTATAAATAATACTCTTAAGAGGCTGCAGGCTTTTATATGCACTTACATGTTTAATGCTTAGTTTGACCCCTGCTCTTCAAGCAACATTATACAAAATTTTTCTGGGCAGTCACTGCTGCACTTTTCTCATCTGTTTAGCCATCTGGGTCCTGTGGTGACATATCCATAGTACATCATAAAAGAGAAATGCCTGGTCTTTTCTGTGAGCTGCCACATGCAGGGCTAGGGAGGCAGCAGGGGAAGGAATAGTGTGCTGGAAAGGTTTGTGAAACCACTGGGCAGCATTGCTGTGTGCTGCTAAAGAGACCAGCTGCAGCTGGAGGAGAGAATTAACTTCCTTGGGAAGAGAACAAAGAAAGGAGCTGACATTTAATCAACAGGGAAGAGAGAGGGAAACGAAGTAACTGTGGAAGGCCATGGTTGATATTTCCACTCACAGTTCTGGCAGCAGGCAATCTCCTCAGAACCGGATTCTCTTCATTAAAAGGCTATCCCAGGAAAGCCAAGGTAAAAAATAACTATTATGAAAGATGTTAGCAGGACCCCATTGTGGCTGACTCCAGAATGGATGGGTCCAAAACCTTGATCCTTGAGTACCAAGGAGATGAGGGCTGAACCCAGAGTCCTGGTGTTTACAAGACTCTACCTGCACACATCCCTGGAGGGCACACGTCTCTTCAGCCACAGCCCAAGGGTGCTGGCAGCAGTTATGGGCAGAAATGTCCCATGGGAACACTAAAAGGCTCCATGATAAGATTAACCTCCTGAATGCCCTCGTTAGACAGACTGGTGCATCACATGTGATTACTCTCCAGACAAGGCACTGCCTTCACAGAGAGACAATTGGGAGCCTTACTGCGTGTGCTGGTTTTGGCTGTGCAGAGTTAATTTTCCTCACAGTAGCTGTTATTGGGCTTTGTTTTCAGTTTGGACTAAGAATAGCATTGATAACCAAGGGTGCAGGGGTTCAAGCAGTGCTCACACAGAGCCAAGGCCTTTTCTGCTTCTCACTCCATCCCACCAGAGAGGAGGCTGGGTGAGCACAAGGAGTTGAAAGGGGACCCCAACTGACCAGAGGGATATCCCATAACCATATGGCATCACATTCAGCTATAAAGAGGGGGGAAATAGGAGGAAGGGGGCAGGTGTTCAGAGTGGTGGCATTTGTCTTCCCGAGTCACCCTTACATGTGATGGAGCACGGCTTTCCTGGAGATCACTGAACACCTGCCTGCCCATGGGAAGCAGTGAATGAGTTCTTTCGTTTGCTTTTCTTGTCCATGCAGCTTTTGCATTCCTTATTAAAATGTCTTTATCTCAACCAGTAAGTTTTCTCACTTTTACCCTTCTGATTCTCTCCCCATCCCACGAGGGGGGAGTCGGGGAGTGGATGGATGGGACTGAGTTGCTGGCAGGGGTTAAACCACAAGAACCAATGGACTGGGCTGTCAGCACCCTTGGCTCCTGGTCAATGATGAGTTTTTCTTCTCTAAGCAAACAATCTGTGGGAGATAACTAGCGTGCCAGGCAGTAACCTTATTCTGGGCTCTCACTGCCATAGGTTCCCATCTACCCTCATCACAGCAGGTCCCCAATCACAACACTGACTGCAGTTGCAGATGAGTGCACATAATGCTTTATTTTTTCATGGTCTTCAATACTCTCCATTTACAGGTCCTAGATATGGCAAGCTGGGGTATATTAATTTCTAGTTGGTGAATTTAAATCTACTGACATGGGAGTGTTTGGGGTTTTTTTTAATCTATTGTTTGATGAATAATTTAAGTCAGCATGTCCATTTTTATAACTGCTTACTGAACTGGACCAGAGTGCCAATCTGGCTGAAAAGCAACCTGCCTAGAGCAAATCAGTCAGGGCAGCTCCTCATTTTGACTTACCAAGTAACCACATAAACATTTGTGCCAGGACAGTGGAAAAGCTAATTTGTGGACAGAAAGGAGAGGCTGGGTTGCTTTTGTTTGGGTTTTTTCTTCCTGGAAGTGCTGGCTTATGATGATCTAATGGATGTTAGAGCTGCAGCCTCTGTTGCCTATTGTGCAGCGCCTTCAGCACAGATCCCAGACTGCTCGGTTTTCTTAACCACGACATGAAAATTACTGATCTAAGCATAAAACAGAATAATGGCATGGCCTTGTGCTTACTCTGACTCCCTGTGTGTAAAACATGTCAGGATAAACTGCTCCCTTGAGGGTGTTTCTGGAGGATAAGACACTGAGTGAGAACTATTTGCGTTGTACTTAGTGGGCACAACTGATAGTAGAACTGGCAAACACAGTCACCCTAACAGAAAGAATACTTCCCAGAGCATGATTCTGTGAAGGACCACCTAGAGACATATGATGCTCATAAAGTGCTCTCTTAATATCATTGCATTCCAGAAAAGAGGGAGCACTCTGCTGAAAACCAGAGAAGATACCTCAGTTACAGCCAGAGCCACCGTAGTGTTTACGCAGTCCAGGAGCAGACACAGAGATTGTTCACCACGCCCTGAGATTCTCCTTCCTCAATTTCTGAAAAGAAAATACTATGAAAAATACTTAGCAAGAAGCAAATGACTTTTTAGGAGTAGCCATATAGAGAGCTTAACCTTGATAAATTCAGCCCTGGAAAAGCTTAATTTACCATCAGCTCCAAACCACCATTAGCATGGTACTAAGCGATCATATGTCCCCCAAAAGACACTTGTACAAGTGGTTTATGGCATAATTCTGCCACCTTTGCTCATGCTGCCTGGTGCTTTGCTGTACCAGTAAACCCATCCTCACAGACTCTGGGGGGCTGCTCACAGAATTAGAAGCCCCTGATTTCCTGATGGGTCAAGTCGGTACTATCAAGTTTTTAGAGGAGAACAGGAGGGAAGAATGTTTCATTTCTGATGCATTCCTCAGTTTGAGTGTGTCAACAGATGGAGTACGGATTAGTGACAAAATAATGTCGCCTCTTAGCTTATGTAAAAAGCAGTCTTAGAATGCTGTGGATTTTCTGATGGCTCATTAAATGTACTCATGCAAACTAAAGGATACTTACAGTATAAATAAAATGCTCATCTTCAATGAGTGTTTGCCTTTGATAGATAATGTCAGGGCGTTGCATGAATGTTTAGAGAAACATGCATAGAAATGTTGAAAAAGAAATAAAATCTGTTATTTGCTCTTCGTGATCTAGCCTGAAACTCTATCTGTTGATGTGTGGCAGGACTTACTACTGCTCACCCTGTGTTTCACATCCTGCTGAGACTGTCTAATAGCCTTTTGCAGACTGACATATGTTCCCCACCTTGCGTCTGAAGCAGCACCCCTGTAGCTGTGGCTGGCATGACACAGGGAGCAGAGCCCTGCTCCAGCTACACAGGGTGGTGTGGGGGGAGCGTAGCTGCAGCTCAGGGCTGTTCTGTGGCTTGTAGTCTTGGTGTGCTCCTTGCCAGGCTCTGTTACACCAGGGACCAAGATCATGCAGAGCTCATGTAGCTCCACAGGCTGATAACCTCAACCTCTGAACATGCAGGTAAAATGCCAAATAAAAATTATTGCTTTTACAGTAAAATATACATGGTGAGGGCCCAGATTCATGAGCAATATTTAGCATCAGGCATTCCTACCATGATGATGATGCTATTCCTCTCCTTCCTTTTGCAGCCCCTAAGTGAGAGGGCTGTCTTCGCTTTTCCCCATAGGGCTCTTTGAAACTCCTTTTATGAACCTAAGCCAATGACTGATATGGGGGAAAGGCAGTATTTTCTGTATTTCAGCAATTTCCTTGATTCAATTCACAGAAGCAAACACATTTGAAATCATTTTGTAAGGAAATGAGTCCTTATTCTCAAGCTGCAGAAACACTAAGATCTTGTTGCCCTTAACAGCACTCTATACAAATGCTGCCCACTCTCCCCAGTATTAACATTTCCCAGCTAACCGCCCATGGTCAAGCTGACCTTTGTACAGAACTACTGCTGGCCTGCAGCACGGATGCTGCACTGATGGCTCCAGGAAGTTTTCTCATCGTTAGATGATGCTGCGGTCTGGGATCTGCCCAGGGAAGCACAGCATCCTTCCCGATGATGTCACAGTGGGTCGCCTCAGTTGGCTTGGGCTGGTTCCACAGTTGAGCAAGCGAGTCCCCAAACGACCGGGTGGTCAGCGCATCAGCAGAGGTAAAGAGGCACGAGAGGGGTTCCCCATATATGTTCCAATAGGTTTATTGGAGGGTTTAGGTACAAAGAACAGTTTGAGGGAAGAATCCGAGGTTTTTATGGTGCAGGGAAAAGGGGTGGAGAAAAGGGAAACAACCAATGGGGTAGAATGACAGGGGTGGAGTTAACAATAAAACAACCAATGAGAATAACAAGGAGGAGGGAATTAGGACAGGGAGCCAATGGGGTACCGAATACAGAAGAAATTTCTAGAGCTTATGCATATTAAAACAGGAGTAATGGATAAGCACGAGCTCATGCATAATCTGGGTGTAAGTGGCTGATCTATAGATGTTGCTGCCCGTCCACCAGGACTCTGGACTTTGGTTTGCCTTTAAGACAGCCACGTGCAGCACAACAGTTAGAGGTGTTCTGTGCTTGGACAGATACTGTAAAGATGGAAGTCCTACACAGCTCCATAGCAGAGGGTTTCATACGTGAAGGATGCATTACAGGTGAATTGAGGAGCCCTGTTAGCTAAGGGTAAGGCTGCACAACCAGTCAGATCAGTCGCTGCACAACCAGTCAGATCAGTCTGTGTTTGTGACAGTGCCTGGGATCAATTGCCCAACAGGCATTTCCTGAAATTTAATACCTCACCAATACTATGGCTTGGTAACTATCTTATATTTTCTGGCTGTTTCCCCCTATTCTTGGGAGCAATAGAAAAGCTGTAGCATTTAGGAAGAATGAAGGAATATCAATAAAGTTTTCAAATTTATGAGGCCCAGTGTTAATTTTTTTCTGCCTCATGTATACGCCCCAATTGAATTCAGTAAGTTCCCTGATTATTCTTTTAAATAAGAGCATTTGACATTTTCCCTGAAGGCTATGTAACAAGTGTGGCTTTACAATAAGAATGGTGTCATTAATAGATTAATAGCTGCAATAATGTGTATAGGAGCATTAACAGGATGGGCAAACTAATTAGGCAAAACGAATGGATTTTTGCTTTTGTTCACTCACGTTTTGTAACTTAGATTTTTTAAGGGTTGGACAGGACACAGAAAAACACAATTTTTGACTCCATTCTCACCGTATTTTCTCTTTCCCAATGACATTTTAATTTCTAGCTCTACTCTGGTTTATCCTCCTTCCTCTTAAGATCTATTACTTCAAAGAAAAGAGAACGAAGAATTTTTAAGTTATCCTGGTGTTTAATGTGCAAAAGGAATAGCTCCACTCAATACTTCTCTCACGATACCTCTACAAACCAAGCAAGAGCATTCTCTTGTTTATGCTTTTATCCTGTGCATTTTACAGAAATAATGAGGGGAGACGGGAAAAGCCTGTTTCAAAGCACTGCATTGAACAGGTCACTGCTACAATAATTTCTCAAGGACTGCAGGAACAAGTGTGAAGCAAACCCTCTTTTTATGAGCAAAACTGTTTCTCATGTGTCAGAGGTGAGGACTAAAAGCCAAAGTGATATTATTCAGCCATGTTGTGCAGAGAAGGAAGAGAAAGCTCATTAGCATCTATGATGCCAAGTCTAAAACCTGGTATTTACTCTGAATTTTTGTGCTGTGCCCCAGATAAAGTTTACAGATGACTCATGTACTAGAACACTGGAGTTTTTGTCCTCTGTCAATCAGCCAATACATTTATGACAACAATCAAAGATTTGCACAGACTTTGCCAACTTAACTAGGTTGTCCCCTTTCTAATTTTCCTGAGATCCTCTGCAAGAAAGCTTCTAAACCTCACGTTGATTTTGCAAATTTGAACCTACCGTACTAGATCTCATGTATTTCTTAGCCTACTAATAATCTACAGGGGAGTAGTTTGCAACTTTGCCACAGACCCAGCAGAACAGATGACAAAACTGCTGCATCTTGAAGGCCAGATAACACTTGTAAAATGAGTCAACAACTCCTAAATTTTCATACTATGAGATTTTTTTTAAGAAACTTTGGATTCTCTTTATTTATTATGAAGCGTTACTTAGATTGAAGGGGAAAAAAGTGGGTGTATTTCTGCTTGTTTGAGCAAGAAAACCTAGGAGAAAATTAAGGCAGGCAGATTATCTTTTACTGGAGCTTTAATAAATGACTACACAGATGACTATATTTACAGAACTACAGCTGAGGAGAAACTCCAGGCTAAGGAGTGATCCTGTGGGAAAGTGGGGTGAAATTGCAATAACAGGACGAAGAACTATAATTTGATGTGAGAGAAATAATGTTTTGCATAGAAAATGGCAATTAGGAGCAGAACTAAACTTTAATAAGAGAAAGGAAATCTTTGCAGGACAATACTGCAGAAGTTTCAGTAGTAAATAAATGTAGTTTATACATTTATTAAATGTTTCTCCTGCTAAGACCATTTTAGCAACACCTACCACGTAAAAAAGATTAGTTCCCTCTAAATCTGAATAAAACTGAACACTTCTCTATTTTGTTCCCCACAACAGTTTCCCCCCAACACCTGGACAAAACTGTTTTGACGAAGGGTACATTTTCAAAGGGAAGTGCAGTTTGAATACTCAGCCATGAAGAAAGTTTGTGAAGCGCCATGTGCTGTGCATGAAGGAAGAGGAACAGCCCTTACATCCCAGCCCTGCTGCAGATTTCAGTCACAAAAATAATCCTGGCACCTGTAACAGGACCACTGCCATTGCTGCATCTTTGCACTAAAATGCTGGTTACAACGGGATGGTCTGTGACTGTGTCACGGTTTGTCAGATACTGACACTTCCATCCGTTATCCCATTGTTTGCTTGGCATTGTTTAGTTAGACTGTACCTTTTTTTAGATGTAGATCGATTCCAAGTATTTCTTCAAAACTTTCATATTTTGTTTATTCTCATTGAGCATACTCTTTGCAATATCATACTGCATTTAATAAAATCCTAATAAAATGAATTCAAATTCACTTGAACTAAATTTACCAACTCTACTCACTACCTTCATTCTCTTTAAATTATCTTTGAGTGGTTTAATTTCAAGCTATTATTGATCATCCAGACCTAGGGACCTGAAGATATTTTCTTATGATTTATAACTGTTATGTGTGCATAATAAATGAAAGAGGCATTAGATGTTAAATAGGGAGAAAAAGTATGAAGAGCTGTAGTTAAACTCCCACTGCAACATTTTCCTAGACAAAGAGGATAAAATTGTAATAGTATCAGAATTTTTCATTCTAAACTCTTCACAAAGATAGTTGAATTCCCAGGCTGACCAGTGGGTAGACTGTGCAGCATAACATTTCTGTATTACGAGATTGAAAGATTCGGGTTAAATGCAGATTGATCCTTCACAGCAAAACCTCCATCTTCTTGAAAATTTCTTCAGTCCAAAGATGACAATTTTCTGCATCATTAAGCAGAAGGGAAAGCTTCATGGCTCTCCTCTGGAATATCTGAAGTAAAGATCTTTTGATACAATGTAAATGAACTTAGTGATCCTTCTGGGTCCCTTCAAACTCAGACTAATCTTTGATTCTGTGATTCTATGAAATATATGCATGATAATGCACAGGCAGTAAAATCCATTCTGATTTCTGGTACAGGGAAACATATGGTCTTGAACAACTCACAAAGAAAATGAGACAAGACCAGCAGTAAAAAACCCTTTGCAGCAAGGAAAGGAAAATGATAAACAATAATTTGACACACTCCTCCCACCACACGTGGCTTTTAAGATGGTTCGCAAAACATTGTCTCTATTTTATTTCCCTGTTTTCTTCTGTGTGCAGGTCCTAGCTTCCTCTGGGAGGGAGAAAGAAAATATTGTCATAGCAAAGGAGATGGGGAAGCTTGGGGACTAGCAACACAAATCTGAAAATTCTTGATTTATGCAAAATGCAGTTCTTCATTTGAGCACTATACAGCATTTAGATATCTTTATTGAAGCCTTTCCTAAGAGAGCCAAAGCTCAGACATAAATTCTGATTACATTTTGAATCAGGAATTAGGAGACACATTATGGAATTGTTGTTCCTTAACAAAAATCTTGAATAAAGAATTTTTGGTAAGGAAAGTTATATCTGTTAAAATTTTGAATATATGTAGCAGAAATTGTACATGTGGTAAAGACAAAAGACTGAGTCTTGAAGCAGCCTAGAAAGAAAGGAAATTACAGATAAGAAAGCAAAAGGGAATTATTGATGTACCAGAGCTTCAAGGGGTGACAGACCTGAAAAATTAATATCTGATATCAGCATCTGACTTACTGCACAGTGAAGCAAGGGGAAGATATACATAATCTGAAATATCCAAGCAGAAGAAGGAAGAAAAGACATGAGAAAACCTCTTCAGTGCCAAATCTCAAATCAGAAATAATGAAGAACTATGACCTTATCAAACTGGAGGAAGTTATGCACCAAAACGTCTTTCTTTCTCAGAGCAGTGAACATGTCTATAGTGGATTAATAATTAGAGAACACTCTGTAATGTCAACCATTAGGCAGTTATTAAAATAATTTATTACTTTTTAAATGCTTCAGCCTTTCAGCAAAATTACTCCTCTCTCCTCTGAATGTGAAATTTCTGCTTTGTTCCTAAAGATTCATCCTTGATAATATAAGATTGATATGCACCAGATAGTGCAGCTTTAAATACCAAAAGTTCCCAGTCTGCAGGGCGCTTCAGGGTTAGAAAGAGAGAGGTCAGTTAAATCTCTTTTTTAACGAGATGCATCTCTCTAAAACAGGGGCAGGGAAGTTAAAAATATTGCAAGAAATATAGGATGTGCACATTAAGTAAAAAAATGTAATTAACAATATTATTAATATTATATAAGTATTTTAATAAATCAAAACTAGCAACTTTTATACAGCCCACACCTCTCTTTGGTAAGAATTAGATAAATGAAAATGTCAGTATTCTTTTCTTACTATTCTTTGTAGAAACAGCTCATCTACACATTCTTTGTAGCATGCTTGCACTGTATTATTCTGCTGCTTAATATATGTTCTTTCATCAACAACATTATTAAGGTCACAGAGTTCTGAAATGTTAATTTTTAAAAAATTGTAACAAGCAGAGCTGGATTTCAGCAATTCCTCATGAGGTGTCTTCACCTGAAAATATCTGGGGTTTTTGTAAGTTTGTCTTGTGTAGGGTTTGGGGGACTTTCTGTTGTTTGTTTTTTTTTTTAAAATACCCACTCTACTACATTATTATGAAGGGTTTTCTACTTCTTGCTTTGTTAGGCTTTGTTGTTTTTCAGCTACTCTACTAACAGACCTTGTACACCCTTTTTGCACTAAAGACAAACCATCATACATTTTACAACCAAGGCTTTTGTTTGGTTCCTTGTTATTATGAAATACCCTGGTGTCTATTGTGGGAACTAACTTTTAGATAGATACCACAAAAATGTCATCATTGCTCATAGTTTTGTAACCATTTCAAACAGAACACAAATAACAAATGCATTAATGCCATCAATGAGACTCAGCAAAAGAAGTTTCTCAAGACAAGGGCTGTATTCTGGGAGAATAGCGCTATGAAATTCCAGGACACTGGGAGTTAAAGCTGAGACAATCTTGTATCAGGAGTATGTTTGGATCATTTTGGTGTTTTATATTTATTCTTTTAATTTTCCTCTCCCTTAGAAGTCTTGGTAATTGCTTTCTTGGTAGCTAATACACTCATTTCCCTTGGCAAAGAGATCAGAAAAAAAAGAAAAATAGTTTCCACTCATGTTTCTAAAACCTTTGAAATGTTTTTTTTTAAAAAGAGGTGTTGCTGATCTTGAAGTACCTGTTCTGTATAAGACATATCTGATTAGAGTCAGATATCTGTGTTTTATTATGGTGATTATTTTTAACATGGGCTTCAATACAGCATACAGCAATGTGAGAAGACAGAAATTGTTAACACAACATCTAAGTTGATTAGGAATGCTGGGAGACAAGTATGGGTTGTCTTGGCAGAGAAAGTATGAGATTAGAAGGCTCTTGTTAGTGTAGTCACTCAAATATCAACTTTGACTTTTAATTTATTTACAATTAATGAAATGGACAAAAAGAGCAGGACTATCCTAACAGAAACTGCTACTAAGACGAGGTTGGGGTACATTAATGCATATGAGGAGATAGAGAAAGTTATGTGAAATTCTCTGGGAATTGTAGGAACAGGGTAGAAGATCATGCATGTGGGAGCTAAAATAAGCTTAGCTATAAACCAGGAGCTACTCATTTGGAAGGCTGTCTGGGAAAGCAAAATTTTGATATATTACTTGTCCATGCAAATGACTGTGAAGAGCTCATGAAATGTGACCATGAAGGAGTCAAATGTTACCAGGTAACATTTTTCTAGTTGACAGGAAGAAGCACCAATGCCTCTGCAGCAGGGCAGTATCACTTGTAGCAGTATGTATTTTCCTGAAAACGAGAATAGAGAACTAAAATTTCATCCACTCCCTAGCTGCTGTCAATGCAATTTTCTAATTGAGATGAGCTATGAAATGCAGCAACAGAACAACTTTTATGATCCGATATTTATGATCCAATACTGAAGCTAGATTCAAAAAGAATCCTCTGTAGTTACAGCAGTTGCTCTTAAAAAGTAAAACATGTGGCCAGTGTTTACAGAGTATTGCAGGCAATGGTGGAAAATAGGACACAAACCTTTTTTATTAAATAGTACATATGGCACAGGCTTCCTGTTAAATCTTGGCTCGATATTTGAATTAGTCAACTTCTCTCGAGTCGTGATTGTTCTTTGGTTGTTAATTAGGGCGCTTTCTTGGCTTGCAAGGGCTTGTACATAATCTGTAGTGTGTGGTGTGGTGTGGTGTAGGGATCTGAGCTCCCAGAGATCAAAGTGGTGAAGCCACGCGAGACACCGCAGCGTCGCTCAGAGCCTGGCTCAAGCAGCTCTGCACTGGCCCTTGTGCCCGGCTCTGCTCCCTGCACACGGAGACACTCCGCTACCTCTGCACCTCTGGCAGGGACCTTGACAATTAGAGCTTGCAAACAACAAATTCCCTCTGTGAGCTAGCCCTGAGTGTTTGTACGCTCAGAGTTCTCTGAATAGTCTTCTTTAGGAACTGGAATGCCTTTATGTTATCATTGGTTCTGGTAGAGGTGAAAGATGCCCTGAGGGATAGCAGATAACCTGTGTTATGAAAAACTGCAAAGAAAGGAGGATGATGAGTGAAGCAAAGATAGTCATTGGTGCTCATATAGTTCCAGAGAATTCTCACTGGGTGATACTAAGAATATGTAATGAATGAAATTACAAGTTGCTGTGCTTTAATAAAATAACCAACAGCAGCTTTCTGATTGCCTCACTGTCTGATGAAGATCTGAGTTCCCTTCAGTGGTAAACTCCATGTTCTGCAGAGGGTCTCACCCCTTCTGGTGAGTGTTATCTGCTCAAAATAAAAAATCAGATCAACACATTATTTTTTCCTTAGGAGATGTTCAGTTTGACAGGCATCAATGTACCTTTTCAGAATCTGAATTGCTTGCACTTCTTGGATGGCTGGGATAAAATATGTGCTGAGATGTACTCCAGCTGTTCAGGAAATGATCCTTTATATTGTTTTATTTGTAAGGAGAATGCAACCACTTGAAAAAAAGAAAACCCCAACAACAACAACAAAAATCTTTCAGTACAGAATTTTAATCAGTAAAGCAATGGTTTTATATAGACTGATATAATCTCGGTCTGTCTTAACTTTTATACATTACAAAAAATAAACTCAAATTATCTTTAAAATTAGGTTTAAAAACCACTGCACATCTCTGTGGCAAAATGGGAAGGTGAAAGGTATGTGTTTCATCCTGTTGCAAATAAGCCACTGTGCCAGCATTTCAGATCTCAACAGAATTCTGTCTTCCTGTAGTTTAATACGTTTCTAAAAATATATATTTTCATGGATCATTGATTTCCAATTCCCTTCCTTTGACTGTGAAGAAGTAAGGAAAACTATTTTCTAGAAAAACCTTGTTTTGATTTAGGAGCCTTTTTTGGCTTTGGGCATGAAAAAAATATATGTTTTTTTATCTCTATGCATTTTCCCCCTTGTCACACAAGGGATTGTAAAGGTCTGTCTGACTCATCATTATGCTTCCAAGAGATGGGGTCCTGTCTTCCTTAAACTTACAGCACAATAGCAAATGTACCACCCTTCCAGCCTCAGATGAAATCTAACAAAGACATGGAAATTTTTGCCAACAAACTCAGTGAACTTTCAAATATGACATTTCCAGGGACAAATCATAATCAGCAGAGTTAGACCACTTACATCTAGAAGTCCTCTGGAGAAAGTCTCGAGGGTGTTTCTCAGCTGTCTGTGAGGGATTGAGTCACTGCATTACACTAAGGGCAATCTATCCACATTGACTGAAGATGTTTTGGGGATACTGGCAAAACCAGAGGGAAGGAGGCAGCTGGCTGTTTGAAACAATGAGTGAGAAACCTGTCACTCTGTGGGGATATTAATTTCATTAATTTCCTTTGAAGTATTTGGTTAGGAAAATCAGATTAATTAACACATGAGGAAATCAATTTAATACAGTTCACTTCACTATGCACTGTGAAAATAAAAAATTCTACTTGACACATGCCTATGAAATCACTTAGATTATAACCCAATTTACTTCCATGGAAAAAAGATCAAACCCTACATGTTTCTATCAATGATGATTGTTTCAGTCTTTCTATTCTCAGAGAGGTTTCCCACTTCCAGAACTCCTGATTCATATTTATTTTGCCATAATTTATATCACCAGTGAGAAAAGTTGTGACTACCTTTATGAGATACAGGGAAGTGAGCTGGCACTAGAAGAAAGACATGAATGCAAGATGTATCAAAATGATAAGATTTTAACTTTAAACTGTTACAATAAACTATAAATTCTAAAAATACAACTATTAATATTAGATCTTAATTTTTCACTGGTATTGCCTCTTCTTTGTCAGACTAGTGCTGACTGTTAAAATAAGTCTTGAAGAAATGAATCAGTGTGCAAAAGTGGAGATGGAAATTGGAGGGCAGCATGTATTCACTTATCTTATAGATCAGGAATTAGATAAGTATTCACCAATTGTGACCATCCTGTTCATGCTTTTCACTGGTAAAGGTGTTGGTGAATCAATATGTCTGTATCTATACTTATCAGAAAAGATAATTTCTTCATCATTGAACTACAGCTGTTAGACTGAATTCATTAGCAACATAACAGGATTTTGTCATTTCTTATGAATGACTTTGAGAGGGAAATGGGCAACGATGTGAAACATCACAGAAAATCTGATATATGCAAAGTCAATTATTTAGGTTGGAATCTGGCAAGACAACATAAGACCATATACACAAACACAACTCTGTCCAATGAACAATAACTGAATTTTGGAGAAGTGATAGCTACAGAAGAAGCTTTTGAAGCTATGACTAAACCATTCAGGCTCTATTCTCACAGTTCACAATTTTGTCTGACTTGATTTCTAACCTAATTATCCATTTTTTCATTAAATGATGTGCTTTTTTGCCATTACATTTACAAACCTTCAGCAACACTGATTTACTATTCAGCAAAGAAGTAAACTAAAATTGAAAAAAGCTTGACAAATGCCACTTCAGTGAATTCTAGAAACAAAGAGCTGAAACTTTCCAGAGAATAATTTGTAGTGGGTGAGGTCTTACTGCTCCAGAGCTGTGCCAGCACAAAATGAATGAGAACTTACTATTTGGTGTATCCTCTTGTGGGCTCCTCCATAGAGACATCTGCATACTGAAGAGAGTCAACTAAGGGCTACCAAGGTGATTAAGAGACTGGAACACCTTGCCTATAAGGAATGACTGAGAGAGCTGGAGCTGCTCAGCCTGGCAAAAAGAAGGCTCAGAGGGAAGCTTAAAGGAAATTAATACCTAAAGGAAAGGTGCAAAGGGAACAGAGCAGGCCTTTCCAGAGTGGTGTCCTATGACAGGACCAGAGGCAACAGGTACAAACTGAAATGTGGCAGGTTCTCTCTGAACATCAGGAAACACTTGTTTACTTCCTTCCTTCAAGACATTAAAAAACTGTCTGGAAACAGTCCTGAGCAACTGGGTCCAGGTGTCCCTGCTTGAGGAGGCAGATTAGACAAGATGGCCTCCAGAGGCCCCTTCCAACCTCAACCATTCCATGATTCTGTAGCTGGTGTCCTGAAACATGTAAAACACAGGTAAAAAACCATGAAACTTGACATTATAATAGTTCGCTACAGAATGCATTAAGAGTTAGGTAATATGATACTGAGTCAGACCAAGGCAGGTCTTAGGAAGACTCACAGCAATGTCAGAAAAAAGAGGGGCATGAAAATGAGGCACTAATGGGGACAAACTATAAATGAGAATAGTTCCTGGATCTTTGTATTGAGCTAGCTTCTGGTGCAAAATCAGGCTAAATTGACTTCATGTCTGAGATGCCAAAATAGGTCCAGTACACACCTCTACACCCTTGGTGCTGAAGAGAAGTAAGCATGTGTCTTCAAATGGCAAAAATAAGAGTAAGAAGATCTAGAACAGTTTTTCCTTTTATCTGTCAACTGAAGACCCTACTGAATAGACATTCATGCACCTAAAACACATCACAGCACCAAAAAGATGAAGTTTTCTTTCAAAGAAGAGATATTGGTGTTATAGCTCCTTTATTTATTACAAAGCAATGGTCTGAGTACTTACACTGAAAGTGAAAAACTTGAATCTATCAGCATGCTTAACTTGGGCAGCTGCCACCAGAGATGTCTGTCACCAAGACTAGCCTGAATGAAGACACTTCTCAAACCTTCTGTTGAAACCGAGGCCACTGTGTGAAGAATAGAATGAAAATGACAACTGAAAATGACACTAAGTGAGGAATTCATGTTAGATGTCCATGGTGGAGGTATCTCCACATGGATAAAGCAGCGAAGTCAGTGGAGCCCAGGGAGCTCTCCAGCTGACCATGTCTACGTACCCACGTCAGCATGATTCGAATAACTCTCCATAGCAACTGGATGTCCCCTGAGTTTAATGAGATTCAATAGCCCAGTATTTCATTTTCCTCTTAAGATTTTTAGTTTCAGACCTTCTCCTCATTTAAACTCCTTCTCCTCATTTAAACTGTGACTAGGAAAAACTCCATACATATGCAAATTCTCCACAGACACCCTTATTTACAATTAATAGAATTGTGAAGAGGAAGAGGGGAAAGGCTATGAGAGAATAAGTACACAAGGATAATTACAAGAATATATGACGTACATGACTTCTCAGGGAGGGCAACTGGCACAGAGTAGCCCTCCTGCACAATTCTGTGACCACAGAGAAAATTTCAGTTAATGCCTTTGACCCACTGCTCTACAATTCCACTAAGAAAAGAGGCTTCAGCAGGGATCTGAAGCAGAATTAGGGAGTACCTGCCATGCAGAAGGGGAATTTTATATGACAAGTGGCATGAAAAAATGTGAAGGGCATGACAAGCAGAGGTCTCAATGGTCAGGGTAATATTACCAATTGTGAACAGTCCTTGCATAATCACTTCCATTTCCCTAAAAGAAAAGCATTTCTTCTTCTACTGCAGTGAACAACAAAACCTAACAACTTTTTCAGTTTTAAGCAAAAAAAAAAGTCAGTAGTGGAGGTTTGGTGTATTCAAAGAGACAGAAACAGCAGGGAATATGAGGTTCTCCTGCCACTTAGAAATTCACTGTCACTCACACTCACCTTTTTGGTAAATACCAGCTGAAGCGCATGACATGCAATTGCTGCTGCTGGTACTGAGCTGTTATGCGAGTTAACACAGCAGGAAAAGTAGCCTGGTTCATCAGGAAGATAACCTGAAGTTAGAGGCAGGGAGTAAGAGAGAAGTGCGTGAATTTGGCGCACAGAAAAGGTAATATTGTCTGATTGCAGGATAATGTCTTAACTCTAATGTGCTGTCCAAGTTGTTAATGGGTTCATTGATTCTTAGGCTAGAGAGGACCATTAGATCCTCTAGTCTCACTGGATACAAAGCACTGTCTACTAAATCTTCCAGAAAGAAGTCAAGTCTAATTTTGAAGGCAGTGTGAACCAATCGCTGTCCTTAGAGTTTGTTTCAGTTGTTAATCATGCTAAAGCAAATTTAGAAATGAGCCTACCACTTCTCAGTAGGGCTGCTGATTCTTTCAATGCCTTTCATTTCTACATGGGGAGTTCTTACTGCCCATTTTTTTACTTTATGAAATATTGATTGAATAGAATTAATTTAACCTGCAGTGTTTTCTTTTTAAACATGGGATATGTGACTGCCTCTGAAGGGCATCATTTGCACCCTCATTCTGGCCTTCCCCAGTCTTGCAAATCTCTTCTATAGGATTATGGCAGCCCTCTATTGGACGGCTGGCAAGAAAGGAAACATATAGCGTGGCACTCATTTGACTTAATTATGTCTACATATGAGCTAGACTCCCTTCAAAGTCAGTAGAAAGAAAGTGGCAATTTTGTGTGTGATTCATCTAACCTGTCTTAGGCATCTCTCTAATACACTTGAAAATATCCCTTCATTTACTCTAAGGGGAACCAAGGTTAGGTAACTCAAATATAGACATAAGATTTCAGACAGATGAGTCCTGCTGCAAGTAATTGACCCTGACTAAGTTTCTTTACCTATTTTCCTCACCTTGAAGACATACAATTATGTTCTGGAAGGAGAGGAAAATGAAAGTAAAATATCATGGTAGGAGATGTTAAATTCTGACACCCCTTGAAGTAGGATGACTTTGAAATTTATTTCTTTCCCTATTCTGACTTGGGGAAAAAAAAGTTGTATCTTTTGTGTCTCTAAAAAGTGTGAAGCATATAACTTTTCTACATTATAATTATTGATTTCAGGTTGGACATCAAGCCATTGACTATAGCTTTTTGGACACTTTCATCCAGACAATTTATTTTCCATCCATCAAGCCCATATTTTTCTAGTTTAGACTATCGTATGGGAGAGTATCAAAGATCTTACAGAATTTCAGGTAGATTATATCAGTAGCTCTTCCCTTGTTTGCTGATGTTCCCTTGTAACTCCATCATGAAAGGTAACTAGTTTAGTGGGACACAATTTGCCCTTGGGGAAGTCATGTTGGCTGTCTCTTATCACCTGCCAGTCTTCTATAAGTTTTGACGTCTTCTGAGAGGATCAGTGATCTTACTGAGCACAAGGTTTAAGTTGACAGGTCTGTAGTTGCCAGCATCATTGTTTTTACTGTTTTTAAAAGTTGTGTGAAGTTTCTCTTTTGCCAGTCCCTGGGGACTTTGCCTGATTGATATGACTTTTCAAATGTGACAAAGGGTGACTTGGCAACAACATGAGACATTTCCCTCAGGACCGCTGAATGCATCTCATCAGGTCCCATGGGTTTGTGTATGTTGCAGTTATTTGGGTGATCTTTTTTTAATCCCTTCCTTGAGGTTCAGGGCCTTGAGATATATGGCAACAGAAATTACCTTTGAAAACTGAGGCCAAAAGCATTGTTGAGCACCTTAGTCTTGTCCATGTCAGTTGTCATGACTTTCTCAAAGACAACTCTGTGCAGTCCATCCATTCTTCTGCAAACAGGGCAAGCCTCCCTGGCCCTTCCTCCCTGAATGTCCTTTCTAAAGAGTTCTTAGCCTGCAATCTTGCAATCCCTCGTGGAAAGCTATTTCTACTTTCCCATGGGTAGAGAACACACTCTGTTGCATATCCAGAAGCTGGGTAAATTCTTCTACTGGAAGCATTAATTGAACGTGATCTGTGCAACCCCAGCTGCAGATGATCTGACACAAAAAAACCCTGTGTGTCTCTGATCAGATCCAATCTCAGAAGCACTTGGGAAGACCATTTCATACAGGCATTCTTCTTCATTTACCTAGAAACCTCAGGGGATCAAAGGAAAGTCTTCCTGGAAAGGGCTTCATGGGATAATAGAGTCATTTCTCTAACCCAGGGAAAAGCTAAGTTAGTCCTAGCATATGGTTGCAATAAAGCAAACAAAATATTGCTAAGCAAATTCAGTGCTTAAAGGGCTTCATTCAGGCAGGTGCTACATCTCAGTGATTGTTTTCTACTTGTTTCCTTATTAGAAAGGTGCCCTACTGTGTAATCATCCTTTTTGATATATGCTCTTGTAGTAGAAACCAGATGCTTATCTCTCCTGCACTGTTCAAACATGCCTTTTCAGAATAGTTTTGAATTTCACACATTTCAAGGTTGTTTTGTTAAGCAATCTAAAGACTATTCACTATTAAATTTGGATGTATATCATGTTTGATAGCATGCTGTCTTGGGAGCAATTCTGCTTGCTTGATTATATATCCTCAGGCTTTTCACTAGCAGCAAGTTCTTTCTCCATTGGAATCAAATTGAAAAATAAGATTTCTTTTTTTCCTGCATGTATTCATGATTCAGAGCATTGAATAAACTGCATTATACATTTATGTCTCTTACTATATTGTCTCTCTAAAGAAAACTATCTTCTGTTTTCTGACAGTAGTGATAATCTGTTTAAAACTTAGTCACTGACACCTGTTCAACTCCATGGTTCAATTTCTTTCTTCACACAGGAGAGTGGAAGGGCTTGCTCAGCAGCTGCCTCCAAAATATTTTTGATCTTGGTCAAACTGCTCTACTGGTGGAAGGTGAGGAGAAGGCTGGCAAAAAAACTTTCTAGTGGTACACCTGGTTTTTGTGAGTGAGGACTCAGTCTGGTGCCATTACAGAAAGTTATTTTTCAGAATTTCCAGCAAACAAAGCAGTTTGAAGACATGGATGTATTCCATTGTAAACTAAGCTCCTTATTTGTCTTTCCGTCATTCTTGCTGCCTGTGACTGTGGCAGTTCACCCAGGCCCTTCTGCAAAACATTGCATCGAGCTCTATCAGTTTGGAGAGCCCCTCAAGAGCAGAGAATATGTCTCTTCTTTCATCAGCCTGCTGAAATGTATCTGAGTCCAACTGTTCAACAGCATATGGCTCTGCTCGGGCACTTCAGAATTCCCCAGCTCCATTAGCTCTGGGACCACCTGCTCTGCGGGCTGTGAGAGCTGAAGCTGGCGTGCAGCAGCAACTCAAATCCCACTGAACCACTGATTCAGCCCTCAGTTTGAAAGATGCAAAGCCAAATGCCAGTGCTACCTCTGATAGCTGGGAGCTACCTGAAGCCAAGGATCATCTTGCACAGACAAGCCTGCTCCTTGGATTAAACTCACCAAAGATAATTTCTCCCAGAATTTTGTTGGGTCTGAGCTGACTCTCACAGCTTTGTGAAAAACAGCTCCTGTGTTTTCCATACTTATTACAGGGTCCTGTAAGAACAGGGTTAAATGAGTTAAATTAGTCTGGACTCACTTGAAAAATGAGACAAGCACAAAAAAAGAAAAAAAGGACATTTACTCCTGCAAAGCAAAAGGGAAAGTCTAAATGAAGAGGTTATAAACTCGACTGAAAGTCTCAGCAGTCAAATCTAATACATTGTAAAATTAAAGTATGTCTAAGAAAAAAGTTCCTAAATGGTGGCTTTAGTGTCTGAGTCCTATAAGGGACATGTCCTAGGGTGGAAAATAATGCTAATTATCTCCTCCTTTCACCCTGGAGAGCTGATATCACTGAATAAATATGCTTTCTGAGCATATTTATTTTTCCCCCCTCTCTTTTTACTACACAATCTGTTTGTCCCCTTCTTTTAAAAACTTTCCACTTGGTTATTTTAGCCAATAAAAAAATAGCTTATAGGGTGAGATCACATGCAATTTTAGTACTATTTCTTCCCTGCATCACATCTTTGGATACTAAGTACACAGTGAGACTGTTAAGGTCCTGGTGTTCCTTCAAATTAAATACCAATCGGGATGGCTGAAATAGAAAAGTCCCGTTCTTGCACAGAGCCGTCCATCTAGCTGATAAAACTTTTTTCCCAGTTAAAGCATATTCAAGGGTGTTACAGGTCTTTACATGGATAGATAAAGATATCATTCATTTGCATCTCACAATAAATATTCCATATTCTCAAACATCCTTACCACCTTGCCTCTAGTTTCTCAAAGAGATTGGATATGCCATGTTAATAGTACAGCTGACAGACTGTGTGGAGGGGTAGTGCCTTCCTCACCTCTCATCTGTTTCAGCATTTAGCATCTGACTCAGATATAAAAACTGGACACCTGCATCTCCACCAATGTACTCAGCATGAGACACAAACAGGAGAAGCTCAAAGCCCTGGTGCAGTGGGAAAACTATGACACAATCATGGAAACATGGTGAGATGAATCCCACAACTGGAATGCAGAGAATGCTGTGAACTCTTCAGAAGGCAAAGGCAAGGAAGGGGAGGCACTTTCTTATTACACAGTCAGTTCTTCCATAATTTCCATGTAATGTTCAATAGATAAAACCAGAAGTGGTTAAATAATTTAAAAACACACCAATAAGTTTCATTTGTGATTTTTGCAATGCCCGATATCCTTTGTCTCATTGTGTCAGTTGTTCTTGAGGGCTTGGACAGTTACTTGAGATAATATTAGCAAGACTACTTGCTTGCAAAAGCTCCTACTGCATGGCTGAAAAAATATCATGTGCATACTGGTGGTGCACAGTCAGACAATCCTAATCTAAAAATTGTTAAAGAAAGTATTGCAAGGGATACAGCAACTATATGTGAATAGTTATTAAATACATAAATGGAGCAACTTTGTAAAAAAATCGGTAAAGTTTTTTCAAATGAAAAAATTGGGGTTTTTTCAGAAATTTTAAATTATTCTAGCTTTTAATGCCATGAGTATATTTGGTTTTTAACAATGAAAAAGGAATCAGAAATTTCACTGTCTAAGATGGAGAAAACTAATAATCTAGGTCTAACTACTAGTAACACAACCAAGTTCTTTACTTTCTAAATTTATTTTCTGTTGAGAGCTCAATCAAGTTCAAAACCTTTGAGTTTGACATTTGAAATCTTTGGCCTACTTGCAGTCACACAAATTTATAGCTGTGTTCCATGGAATCAACAATAACTGAGACAACCAGCAAAAGATATTTCTGTGTTGCTTTGTGATTCTCGTATTAGAAATAAGAACTGCTTGCAACCAACGTGTGATCCTCTTTTGACTGTCATGGATATTCAATAATACAGTTGCAAAGTAACTCCATGTGCATAGTAATGCAGAACAGATAGAAAGAAGACTGTTCTGTGTTACCTTTGTTTTTGTAAGGGTCTTTGATGCTAGTCTGATATTAAGGGAAAATTGTATGCTGGCATAATTCTACTGATGTTCAGTTTTCACTAGAAATTTTGGCCTACAAAGTAATAGACCATTTTTAATACAGAGTTCTAAGACAGCAAAGAGGAAGGCTCAGAGGCAGCCATTCCACAGTTTCCAACAGCAACAATGATTCATATTAAACACGAGTAGAATGTTTCAGAGACTTGCAGAATAGTGAGGTGGGGTGGGGAAAGAAAGGAAAAAACCTATAGGCCAGTCTAATTTGAGTTTAACTGATTAATGATATGTCACAAATAAAACAGGTTATTGTGTAGCATAGCAGACAATTATAAATACATCAGGGTCAGGAGAGGGCAAACATAAGGTGATATAATAAATCTTTTAATCCTATGCTACACCTTTGGGCTCTAGGCTTATAATGCATACTCAGTAGGATATAAAGAAATCATAGGCGTGTATCCTGTACTCTATTTGCAGAATACAATGCATACTCCTGCAAACATCAATTACACTTATGTTTTAATCATATTGCATCTACCTGGTGTTAATGGTGGGTCATATAAGGTTGACTCCCACGGGAAGGATATAAGATGATATGGAAAACAAATGGGAAATATAATCATGCAATGCTTACTGAAATGTTCACTTGGTAATTGGTCTGACTGATCTTGAAGATTATTTTGTAAAGATATATCAGTAGTTACACCTGGCAAAGTTCCACATCCATTTATATGTCTGCCTACCTAATTATTTTTTAAGTACTCGGTTGGTGTTCAATAAAAGGGTAAAATTATCCCTTCTTGCTCTATAATACAGACTGCTTTGTCCGTGAGAAAGGAGAGATGTCCAAATGAAGAATTTAATCAAGTACTTGGTTATGCCAGGCCAGGACCATACACAGTTCATTCTGTGTACAGCTCTCACAGAACCCAGCCAGCCCAGCTGCCACACAGAGAGATGTGACCTATGTTTGTATGTACGTCTTTAAATTAAATGTTCTCATCACATTTAAAATATTCTTCTCAGTGTGTCTTTCCATTACATAGGATTATGTAGATGTGTTTGAGCTCTTTCATGCACTGGAAATATGAGAGATGTGACAGTGAGGTGTTCCTCCCGAGCTTGTCTCACTGAGCTGTTGCAGCACGGACTTTCCCAGGGCACCTTGGCCCCAGATTTCCATCAACAGAGCTGCCCAAGTTACCTGCCTGCTCTTGAAATGGCAGGCAAGTAGCAGGATAAGCTGCTAGATCTTAAGTTTTTGGGTCAANTGTGTGTGTGTTTAATAAATAGTTCTTTTTCTGTCTTTCACATTCCTCCGGGGAATAGTTTTCTTTTCCCGAACCTGGTGGGGGAGGGGCGGCAGCGCCCTGCTTTGCTTTGAGGAGACGTCCTTTTGGACATCTTTCCTTACGATTGGCCCAAACCCGGCACAGTCTGAAACTTAGCCTGAGGAAGATTTTTGAATAAGGTTGTGTGAACTGGACCCAGAACGCCCCGGTTTTCCAACAGCACCCTGGACAAGTTGCCATGGGATCCCTCACTCCAGCAGAGCAGCACTGCCATCTTTGCAGGTTATCATTCAAATGGAAGGCTGTTTCACGAAGTGTACTGCTATTCTTCATCAGAAAAATTGCCCTAATTTCAGTTTATTCATAATCTTTAATAATGCAGATGTTTCTCAGCAAACATTTTTCATACTAACATATTAACCCTGACAATCAGACCAATGGATGAATTAGTGTTGCATGGTACACAGACATAAAGGAAATGCTCTTATAGATTCTGCAAACTAATGATGCCCATGTTGAAGGATTAATGCCACTGCAAGAAAAATAGGCACAGGAAGAGAGAGATAAGAAAAACTAAGAAGATATCTACATTTAGAACTAGCTGTGACTAGGGTTTATAGTAACATAAATAAATCATCATAAATTTATATGCTTAATAAAATCTCTGTAAGGAAGTCAGAACTACTTGTGCAGAATTTTCTTCTTCTTAAATTTCAGAATGAAATAGAAATAAAAATAAATGCAGCAATGAGCAGGACAGTGGTGAACAAGCTTTAAAAATACTCCACAGGTAAACAGCACAATAAGTGACATAAAACCCAGCAAATCTGCTAAATTGAATAAATAATTTCAAAACAATTTGTGAGAGCAAGCCACAGCTGGTGGTGTCATCCTGAGTCATATAACGGCTTATTACACAAGTTGCTGGGGCATAGCAGAAAGGAGCAGATGTACTGGTAAGCCTTGTTGTGCAATGCAAGAAGACCAGAAGAAAGCTCTGGCACAGAGCTGCACAGAAGCATTTTCACATGTAGGAGGATGACTGAAAGCTCTTGTTAACGGAAAACACCTTGATACTCAGATCTGCTCTTCCCACAAAGCCTGAATTTAACTGTCCCTACCCATGGGAGATGCAGCCAGAGCAGGCATTCACTTGCTGATACCTATTAGGTCCATGTTCATGTCCTGCAAACAGGATGTGTGGAGGGAGTAAGTCAGGAGTACATCACCATGGTTAAAGCACTGCTAGAGCTCATTATGGAATGACAAAGTTTCACTTAGATGAGATCCACTGCCCACTCTCACTTCAGCCTTATTTACCCACCCTCGTCTCTGATAAGGGTCTTGTTCTTGAGCAGCTGTCTGGGTCCAAGAGATATTTGTGCACAGCCACATATGCCTGATAGATTTATGGAAGCTCACTCAGCCAGGCAAACAAGTCATCAAAAATACTAAGAATGGTTATTTACTAGAGTTACTAGAAGATAAATAAATAACAATTCAGTAAAAGCCTGTTTCATTTTCTCATGAGCTCTTCTCCAAAATAATTTTGCAGTAATAAATAAAAGAAGCCAAATCAGCTGTCAAAAGGCTATTTATTTATTCCTACCTGCAAGTACATCTGTTCAGCTAATAAAAACATCACATGAGCATCTGACCTTGTAAGACTTGTCCTAGGAAGAACAGGGAAATCGTACATAAATCATAAGCTTCTTCTCTGAAACCTCTTTCTCATTCTGAAAGACCATTATTAAGGTCAGAAAGTGAGAATGGAAACATCATATGAGTCAGATTTGGAAAAGTTTTAGATGAGTATAAATGGTTGCTTCTGTTATGAAGTCTCAGGTGCAAAAGGCACACCAGCTCTGCCTATGCTCCACTGCCTACTGATTGCATTTTTATCTACAGCTTCCCATTCCTTAGGCAATGTAAGCGCTCCACACAAAAGCTCCATTATCTTGTCTCAATGGAACCATAAGCAATAAAACCCCAAAAATATTAAATAACAAAACTCTACTCTGTGTCCTCCTAAAGGTATGTTTCTGGAAGGGAAGCAAGTTTTAGAAATACTATGATCACCTTTATTATATTTTTATTGTAAACCTTCTGCAAAAGGCGGTGCTAAATTCTTTTGCAGTCCACACACAGGATATATATGACCTTACACTCAGGATTTTCTGCTCCTGGTGTTACATGAGGCTTGCCTACTCAACACTTCTTATTACTGCAGAGTAAATTAGAATGCAACTTACAGCATATTAAGAACTCTGCACTAAGCCTTCACGTGGATCGTTACCTAATGATGTACGCAATATATATTGGCTTGCAGTAAGAATTACATCTCTTTCCCTACCATCAAGTGAGAGACAGATCCACCTAATGCTGAAGCAATGAGGTTCTAAGACGCTGCTGAACCTTAGGCACATTAATATTGCAGTAAGGAATAATTACAGAACAGCTAGGAATTAGTGTGTTGAAATATTTCTATATGGTATACTTGAGATCTCATGCCTTTGACAGCCAAGGAAATTGATGGGGTATTTAACACTTACCAAGAATGATCAAGTATAAAGGATAAAGTCTTTTGTATATCTACTTGTCTTCATTAAGACTATTGCAGCTCCACAGCTCACCAAAAATTTAATTATGGTCTTAATTACAAGGAACAAACCGACCTTGGTAAATTTGGTCCTTCAAACTTACTCCTGTCAGGGATAATAGCCAATAGGACACTTTGAGCACTGACATTTTCAGGTTCTTTTAGAAGATACCCTAATAATAATGTTTTATAAGGTATGTTGCTCCCACAGTGACAGGATAATTCTTCCCTGCACTTGATGTGCACTTATGGTCCACACACTGAATCAGCAAAGAGCAACTATGGATCTGTAAGTTAACACTACTGCTTGTGCACTAAATTCTCTCTTTTGACAAGCCCCAAGATTCCAGATGAGGTACACAGAACTGCAGTACAGCTGTAAAATGCAGAGGGATTTAATCTAACTAACCTCAGTCGTGATATGAAAGACATCTGTACATGGAGAAGAGGTGAAAAGTTACCTTTTTTATGTGTCAGATAAGCCTGGTTTGAGTTTTGATGAACCATTCATGGGGGCAGGGGGAATATCCAAAAGACAGGCCACCACTAACAAAGCTAGGAATTCATTAATGAAAGTGTTTACTCAAAGTATATGCTCCAAAGAGATCTCTATATTATTTCCTTTACTGCCTTCCAGAGTGCTTTGTGTTATGAAGTTCAATTATTTTTCCAGGAAAAAACCAAAACATTCAGAAACTGGAAACAAGTTAGCTATGCAACAGGTTACTTTGCCTTTGTGTAGCTGACAGCACAAAAGAGTTGTTTGATGCTTAGACAGATTGTTTAAAAAAAGGCAAATCTTATTTACAACCCCTAAACGTACTGGAGTTAAGAGAGGGGGACATTACATGCAACAAAGACAAGAAGAAAAGGATTTACTGTAGAAGCTACCATATACAGGAAAGCCTTGCAGGGGAGAATGTCTGAGTACTCAGGATACCACAGAAATATTTAAATTATTTCTGAACAAATTCAGCATTTTCATTGCAGAAATACAGGTTTATAAAATGCTAGTCATTTACTAATTCCTTCTATCAAACACAAATTCATTTCATGGCTTTGTGGTATAGGGTTGCATCTTCAACTCTTAATGTTAGAAAAGACATTATTCATTGCATAAGATCATGCTGAAAAATATTACTTACATAATAAAGCCATCATCAAGGTCAGTTCCAGGTCAACAACTCAAAACTGAAAAAAAAATTGATTAGATGGGGAGTTACAGGAAAATAATAGCAGAATAAATATTGTGCCATTGTCACAAAAATTATTTATTACCTCTTCAAAGATGATGGGATATGATATTACATTTATTCCAAAGCTGCTGCTGCACAACATGTACTTCCATCTTTCTTTTTTGAAGGAGAATAAGCAACCAATTGCAGAGGAGCCAACTTCAGCATGCCTGAAATTGCCTTGTATTATGATTAGATGTTCAGATCCTGGAAACTCAAAGCCATGTTGTTTCAATGATGGTAAATACAACAGGTAGGACAGAAAATCATCCAGCTGATCTCCCTATTGATTTCCTCCCTCCCAGGTAATAGCTATATTCTGTGTAACTCAAACAAACTCAAAGGGACATTTCTATATAAAAAAGACATTGTGAGTGATCTGAGAGAGTTCACATAGCTCTGACACATTTTCTGTGGATGAGAAAACAGAGTTTCATGGAGTTGAAGTATGGACACTGAAGTTCCTCAGTGGTGCTGCTCCTCTCCAAGTGATAGCACCTCTTGAGAGACCATGCTAATGAAGAGATAGTGTTCCCCTTCATCAATAGAAATCTATGAGGTCTCCATAGATCCACAAAGTTGGGACAAAGTGCATTTTATTCTGGCAATGAGGAGAATTTGTGATAATGCATCAAAATATCAGTGGTGACATCTATATTATTTGGGACTTTTCAAGTTTTGTTGATCACAAACTCATGGAGAGTGCTGAGAAACACAACTGAGGCTGGAGGACAGGCAGCAATGCTAAATGCTGATGTATACTGTGGCAATGCAGATATCATTTATTGTATTCTCAGGTCTGCAACAGAAATAATACTGTGCATAATTTCAAATGTTGTGAAGAGCCTACAATATATTTATGACCAGTTTCACATAGCAGTTTGGTTTAAATTTTATGGAAAGATTTGATTTGTATCACAAGAAAGTCTCTATTTTATTGCACTAAATAGCTTTAAAAATCATGAAAATTATTTTGGAGATTATAAATGTCAAAAATGTATATATAAAATACATCTATGTATGCATAAAATACACCAGCATTAAACCTGTATACAGCCTATACAAGGAGCAAAATATTTACTCACAACAGATTATTCTTGTCAAGCGTATACTTTAATAACTCCACAAAAAGTTGTTGCTAGCTGAACCTTCAAAAGACCTCCAAAGGAAACTGGATATTCAACAAAAGAAAGGTAAAAGGATCTTGAGGAGCAAATGCAAATGCAAAAAAAAAAAAAAAAAAAAAAAAAAAAAAAAAAATACAATACATAAAAGACACATTTTTGTGAAAATACAGAATATTCCATTTTGTATCTTCTCATCGTGATTCTATGAAAATAAGACCAAACTAGTGTGAAATATGCAACTACATCCCTAAATTGTTTTATATTTGCATTACCTAAATAATGCTAAAACAATCTATTATGAAGTGGAGGAGTTCACAGAAAAAATGTTGTATGCTATAGAAAGGATGAGAAGAAGCTTGGTTTTCCTTTGATATGGAAAATGTGTTTGTTCAAATTACTTCATGATCAGAGGCCAGCAGCAGAAATGGAACTTAACACTTGCACAACACAGTTGTAGCAAGATCCATGCACAGCTCAACACCAGCTCTCATCTCTAGAGAAGACCAGGCAGATTACAGCATTTCCTTGCTGTCAGATGTATTTTTTCCTCACCTAACCACCCCTGCAATCAAGACAAACTGGAATTGGTCAGTCTCTTGGTTAAAACCAATGTTATTACAAACCACAGATAATACATTAGCTGCAGCTCACATGGATGACCCTTCTGGCTTTGTATGCTTTGACTTTCTAACCTACACATTGGCTATTGGACCCCTTTGTCTAACTACAATGTGCTAATTACCCTTTATTCTTCAGCCCAAGGTATCTCCTCCACCACAGGCTAACTTGCTGTTGTGGGTGGGAAAGTGACTGCTGCTGTTCGCTTGGAGAAGCAGGGGCCTCTGAGACTACGGACTCCCTGAGTCCAGTGCCATGGATCCACATTGCCAGGTTGCAGCCCACCTCCCACCCTGAGTGCACCTGTGCTGGGTAGGACCAAGCTGACTCAGCCCAGGGAGGGCCAGAGGCCAAGCAAGGTGTGGCAAAGCCTCAGTGGTAGAGAAGGGCTCCACAGTGGTAGAGAAGGGCTTTCGTGTGTGTTTTAATGGGTACCAGGGACAAGGACTTCTCCCATGTTGTTCTACAGTGTGGATTCAAGACTGAAGCCCCTTTCAAGTATTTCATTTGTATAAGATGTATGCTTAGGGTAACACTGACAAATAGACCCATCAGAGGATGTTTTGATATGGCCACTTTCCTGCCATCTGTAACATCCAGCTTATTTAATTTCTTTCATAATTACGTCAGCTTCATTCTAGCACGGCTTGGTTACCTTCAGAAGGTTTCTCCAGGAACTTAACTCTCTGGTAAACTCTCCTCTCATATCAGATCAGTTGATATCTTTTATTCCATGACATAACTGTGCTTCATTATACTTATATTATCTTTTTCCTTTGACTTAAATAATTCTCTGCCTTCCATAATATGCTATATTCACTTCCCTATTCACAGATATGCATCTCACTACTAATACCAGCAATCTGTCTCTTCTGTCCCTTATCCTGACTTCATGCATTGCTTTATCCTTTTCTACAAGTTTTTCCTCTTCCTGTACTCCCATTTTCCAAGAATTTAAGTGTAGGTTATTTATCAGAAGTCCTCTTCACGTGAAGCCTTTCCCTTGGAGAATCACACCCCAAATCCCATGCCACTGAGTCTTTGAAACAGAGGGAAAGTTCAGAGCCAGGGACATGGGTGATGTGAGTGTGGGGTTGTTTACAGAAAGGCATGCTCCCCCCTCTGCATCCTGCAGCAGTGTGAAGTCCAGATGTGGGACAAGGAAATTAGGGTCACTCAGCCTGCAAAATGCAGCCCCATAGAGAGAGGAGATGAGTGCAGGGCAGCATCAGGAGCACAGTTAGCAGAGCACAGACTTTCCATTATGAGGTCATTTTGGTGTCCTTAGCCACATGTTTCTATGGTGATTCCCTACTCTGCTTAAAACATCTTCTGACTACATGCAGAAACTCCAGAAAAAGAACTCTAAACCTCAAGGAACAAGACTGGTCACCTTCTCATCAAGGACAATTTGTTTAGGACCTTCCTATTCTCTGTTCTCTGTTTACTAACCTTTCAGGTCTTTATATTTTCTTGTTAATATCCACGATGACTATAGCATTTTTCATCATACCTTTGGGTCCTCCCACGATGTCTAGAGCTACTCATATATTCCACAAAAGAGCTTTGTCACAAATTTAATGTCAGGCATTCTTGTAACTTCTGCTGCATATAAATCATACCTGATACTGGCAACACAGTTTTCCCTTCTCCTCATAGCAGTATAATATTTTTATTAGGGTATGTAAATCTAGATGACACATGGCCTTGATCTCCCATCCTGCTGGTGTTCTTACACCATAAAAGCTCTTACTTTTATTGGATATGCCAGAGTTCTCTTCCAGTATTTTTTTATTGAGGTGGATTCAGTATTCATTGGGCACAAGACAGTCTGATTTTTATACGTTCCCATGGAAGCCAGACCTTTTGAACCTTTGCCAAAAATGCAAAAACCTAGCAGACAACTATATAGTCATCTTCTGGGGTTGTTTTTTTTTCCTGCCTTTTCCCTAATGAGATACCAACCATTGTTTTCTCAGCTTTTGATTATTCATCACCACCTCAAAGTCCTGGGACTTTCTATTTCCGAATTTTCACCTGCACGTTAACAGGGAAGCAGAGATGCTGCTGGAGAGTTATGGTAGCTAACCATGCAGTCATGCTGTCCCACACAAAACAGAATTTCCACATTTCAGCTGGCACAGGGTAGTTGGCTTCCACCTGGGACAGCTTCTTCCTGCTCCTCATGCTTGCCCACTGATTTCCATATATGTGGGTTTGCCAGCTGTGGCCATTCTCAGTTTGAGGCATTAACACTAAAACCTGTGCACTCCAGAGAAAAGACACACCATCAAAAAGAGGACAATGCAAAATTCTTCTTTGATAAAAAATAAAAAAAACACAAACAAAGCCAAAAAACAAAAGCCCCGCCCTTTCACATTTGTTTAATTGCTGTTTAGCAGGATGCATAGTGATGCTGCAATGACACTGTTGTGACTATGCAAATATAAACCTGTCACCCAGCTCCACATGTAGCAAGGAGTTCTCAAAGTGTTCCCACAACATAAGCAGCAACTTAGCACCTGCCAAGCCACAACATCAGCTCCAGTGTGATTTGCATCATCTGTTTTAAATAGTCAATAGGGATCCCCATACAGTCTTTCAAGCAATTTTCTGCTGAATTACTCCTAAGCTAAGGTCCAAGGAATGGTGAGAACACATGAGAAAATATGTTTCTGTTGTTTTTGAGGTGACAGAGGTCCTTCTCCCAAACTTCTCCTTTGAAATCCGTGTCTAATTCAAACATCCTGGTGAGTGATGTGTAATTTTGTTGCATACTGTGGCAAACCAAGCAACCTCAGTGGATCACAAAGATCATTCTGGAGGGCACTATGAGAGGTGCAACAAGGCTATTGAAAGGACAGCACCCTAGTTCTGCTGGAAATACTGCTATTTCTGGCTATTCTCGGGACAGAGTCTTCCTTTCACTGCTGCTAAAGGAAAGCATATTTTCCCATACATCAATTAGCAGTGAGTTCATTGAACAGAGGAGCTTCCAAAATGAAAAGACAGTTTCATCTCCTCTTCAGAGTCTTGAGTTCCCCTAACACACAGAAAGATAAGATATATTCAAGACAGCAGAGACCACACACTGCTTCATAGGGATGTGCTTCCACTGCAGGGCTTTGGTGTCAGGCTGAGGGCACCACATAGGGAAGGAATAAAGAAGCCAGGTCTACTACAGCTGGTAGGACACTCCATAACCCATGAGATTAAGCTAAAGTTTTACCTGCTCAGAATTAGAACTGCTGAAATCTAAAAACAAACCACAGACTTCAATATTTACACCGTTGCAATGAAAGTCTGGTTTTGTAAGCCTCCACCACCCAATAAAACTCTGAAAAGATGGTGTTTTGTCCGTTTTTTTTTAATTAATGTTAAAGGCAGGAGTGTAGGACATGGTGAATATTCAGAATAAAGGGAAATCTAGAAAAGGCATTCATTTCAACTATTCTGTTTCCTCACAAAAGAAAAAAATCAGTGCCTGCCATATATTTCTGACACTCCTAACTACGCAGTTGCTGCGGCTGCATTCACCTTGGCTCTATTTCTGTTGCCAAGGGGAAATGGATGTCTAAATCTTTGATGTTCGTCTTGCCTCCTGCATTCTGAATGTTTCCATATGATGCCCAGATCGATCTCTCTTTAACAAAATCCTCACTGCTTCTGGTAATTCATTATTTGACTTTCAATTAGATGACTTCCCACAGTTTATTATTATTTGTATGATATTTGATACTATTCCTCCAGGTAACAAGTAGGAAAATGTCACCTGAAAAAAACCAAAATGTGTTGCCTTGACTTCCTGAATTTCTCTTTGGATCTATTCAATGTTTTGAATGTAATGGGCATTCTTGTGTAAATTTCCAAATGGAAAAGGGAGATGTTTTGATAATTGTTAAGATTAAAAAATGAGATTAAAAATGTGATTTTTTTTTAATAATTCAGGCAATTTAAAAAAAATATTGAGCCCATATATACAAAACTTATAAGTAACATACCCTGTTCCCAGCAATAAAATTTTTTTCTAGAGAAACGTTTGCAAAATGAATATGAAATTTTGTAACATTCATAAATGTATGCTTTAGACCAGGCTTTTTTTCAGGAATGAGTCTGACATGTTTGAGTTGAAAGAGGTAAAGTATTTCTTTCCCTATTATAGTCATAATTTTACAAATATATTACTATTGATTAATATTAGTAGCCATGTTTGAAAGTGCAGTGCTGATTTTTTTTTAACTATAATGTAAAGACCAGAAATTATAGGAAAGAAAAACCCTATACATAATTCATCAAGAACATATAAAGTTTGCTTTGCTATGTTTTTATAAGCTTTATGGAAGGCTGTATTTATTTTATTCTTTGTTTCTTGGCCAATGGTGATTCTTCATTGCATAAGTTGGTAGTATTTCAGAAATTGCTCAGGAGGTAAAAATACTCTTTTTTTAAACAAATCAGAACCTTGTCCTTCTCACTTTAACCTATACAGAGGAAGTGCATTTCACTGCTCCATGAGAATTCAGTTCCCTGGGTGCTGGGGGATGCTGTCTACCAGTGGGGAAGGTGCAGCTAAGCACTTTGGGAAGCATCAGGCTCTGACTTCTGCAATGTGCAGACTTCACCAAGAGCAAAAGGGCAGGAGTCTGCTGGTGAGCAATGGGCTTACCTGATATTTAATTTTTAATGAAGCAAATAGAGAAAAAGTGTTAAAAATCACAGTGTTCTCTTTTTGAAAAAAATGCCATAATTTTCTTTTATTTTTCTCAATATTCCTTTAGTGACAGAAGAAACTGTCATGCATTATTTAAATAGCCTTTCTTTACTGCTTGAATGTTTTTTCTCATCTTCTTGGCATGATGATAATTTTTGGGCTCCTACTGTTTTGGATATCGAATCTTTCAATTTCTCAATTTTTATGAGGTAATACCCTATATATTTTTAAAATCATCTTTAAATCTCTGTCATTGGATATTTTCTCAATGCTTGTCTGATGTTTAATGCTTATGATTTTCTCTCTATGACAACTGCAAGATCTGGGCCCAGCCATCTTAGTTGCATAAGAGTTGACTGACAGCTTTGCCTCCTCAAATTTTTGTACAGGATTCAAAGGAGGAGGTAATATGATAATTAAATTCCCTAATTTCAAGTTTCCCATTACTCTTTGTGGAACAGCTTATCTTGAATGATGGGCAAAGCTGGAAACTCTTAATGCCTTTAGGATCTTCAGCAGTAGGGAGTGAGTTTTAATACCTCGCTGGTTTCTAAAAGACACTTTTCTTGAGGACTTAAAAAAAACTCAGGGTGGATAAGCCATCTTTAGCCAACTCTGTTGGGGGAAAGAAAAAAAAAGAAAACACAAACCGGAAAATAAATATGTTATTAATAACTTTAATTTTTTCTTGTGGTGTAAATTCATAAAGTGAATCAATGGGATAACAGAGTTGTTGAGGCATATATGAGCAGTGGAGAGAGGTACAGATACAGGAAAAATCTGTACAGGTACATTTTTCAAGATACAGGAAAAATGTTTTCTTTTTTTACAGCTTCAAGAATGACATTTCAATCCTTTTGCAATGGATTGAGCATTACAAAACCTGCACTGGCTATAACAGAAGAAAGAATCCACATCCATTTCAGCAGGTGTTCTACAAACAGTGATTAAGACTCACCCCTGTGA
>VZTH01011898.1:810828-945018 GCA_013397815.1 Aleadryas rufinucha | reverse complement strand
CAGTGGAGAGAGGTACAGAGGCAGGAAAAATCTGTACAGGTACATTTTTCAAGATACAGGAAAAATGTTTTCTTTTTTTACAGCTTCAAGAATGACATTTCAATCCTTTTGCAATGGATTGAGCATTACAAAACCTGCACTGGCTATAACAGAAGAAAGAATCCACATCCATTTCAGCAGGTGTTCTACAAACAGTGATTAAGACTCACCCCTGTGAAATAAATGAATGCTGTCATTCTCATTTTACAGATGGGAAAACTAAGCTACAGAGAAACTGTAGGATTTGCTTACTGCTGCATGCAAATTTGAGTATAAACCAGGCACTTGTCTTGTAATTTGTCTCCTTAATAACTAGACCACACATCCTTCCTAAATAAGAAATGTTTTCTGGACTCTCTACTGAGATATATCTATTTGGTGAGTCATATACTGGCAAAAATTCTTCTGTGATATGCATACCTTGAAATACTTCTGAAGTCAAAGCAGAATTTATAATACAGATTTTTTTTATTTACAGAATTCTTAAATTTTAAGGAGAGAATTTTTAATAAGTGAAAGTCAGATGTAAACAATGGAGATGACTGTGAAAGGTCTGTGCATTTAGAGGCTCAGAGAAGATATGTAAAAACACTGAGGAAAAATTCCTTGCCTTTCATGGCTCCAACAAAACACCATGGATCATGACACCATAATTTGTTAGATGCTGTTTCCCTGATTGCTTTAGACACCAAAAGTTGCAATAGCCAGTAATGACCACTCCAGAATCCAGCATCTGTAAAATAGACTGTGAACTGACTGGCTCAAAAGTCTCATCCCATGAAACTGTCTTCCAGCAAATGTTCCTATTAGAGGTTTGTCTTGATCCATGCTGCAGTCTGGCCTGCTAAACACAGGCCCTTCTGCTGACTGTAACCTCTTAAGCAATTTCCAGGTCATCCTGTTCATGGCTATTGGGGTGGGATCTACCTGGCCATTGCTGTAATGCCTGATCCTCCTTGTTTGCATGCAGAGCATTCGCTGCAAATTTACAAGCAACAGACAAAAGTAGGAATATCTGTGTTGCAGCCAATTTAATCTTAAAGACAATTAAAGATAATTATCCTAAGTCAATTCAAATAGGTCCAATGAATCACCCAACAGGCTCCTACTTCTCTCTGTTTGCAATTTGGGAGGCTGAGTGTGCACAGCTCAGTTTTGTCAGGTGAGAAGAACCCCAGCCCCGGCAAAGCCCTGGCAGCTTTGGTGAATTATGTACATGGTTTTACATTGTTCGTTACATGTTTAGGTTTTTGGGGTTTTTCCTCACAAATGTCCTGAAGTCCTCATGAGCAGTTGGTCCTTTCCTTCTCCCATGTGTAGAGCTGCCAGACTAGCTCTTGGAAATCTGTAACTGCCTCCCATGCCAACCACTAGTGGCAGTCACTACCCCAGTGACACACTCCTGAATACATACTCTATTTTATTCCCTTCCAGCAGGACAAGCTCTTTGCACTTTCATGTGAAAAAAAGAGAGAGAAGGAGTAGGTCAGGAAGATGAGGACAGAAACACAGAGAAAAAGGAGTGATAGACGAGAATCATCTTGCAAGCACTGAACTTCAGCAAGGATGGTGCAACTTTAGTGGATGTATTTTGAGAAACTGACCAGCAGTCATTTCATTAGCAGAACATCCTGGCATTGACAACCCCCAAGTGTGTCTTCCTCCTCTGACATATTGCAAATAGACATATCTCTGCTGATGACCTGGTTAAAGAAGTTGAAACATCTTTCATTTTCAATTGGTGTCATTTCATTCATTCTGGTGGCTTTTATCAAGGAAGGCTTGTCAGAGTAGAGCATCTAATTTTTCTAAGTTTTCTAAGTTCAGGACAAGCATTTTTTCCCACTTGATCAATTTCAGGTGTCTTTTTGATCAGATCTGGGAGGAGAGCAAAGTTGCCAATCTGCAGGGAATGCCATTTAAAAGAAAATATAAGTGCTTTTGAGCTTATTCAAGCCAAAGTCCTTATCTTTTCCTATTGTTTCTTACAAAACCAGAAATTCTGAGAAAGTGTGATTTGAGAATCAGTGAAACTATGATATTACCTGAAAGAGAGATGTTCCATGGATGTTTGTGCTTTCTAACTGGAGCCCCCTGGGCAGCTCTGCCTAGCAGCCTGCTCCAGGACCACTGATCTCAGAAGCCTGTCCAGCACCTCTGGGTGCGCTCTTTTTTTTCCTGCAATGGGCCAGAGGAAGATCTTACAGATTGATTGTTTAGACTGTTCAGCAGAGGCTGGAAAAAGTTGTTGTTGAATGAGCCTTAACAGTGCTGAAGCAGCAGCTCAAATAAATTGCTGCAAGGGAACTTGTTTTACTGATACATCTCTTTTGCCCTCAAAAGTCTGCAGCACTTCTAATGCACGGTATAATAGCAGGATAACTGATGAAATCAGAAAGAAATAAAAATGCTTTGTACTTTTGGTCCAGTTTCGCTGTCTGCAATCAACAGGAGGTTTGTCATGACTTCAAAGGGAGAAGAAACAGGTCCTCTGTTTGAAGTTTAACTCACACGATTTTGAAGCATCATACAATGGCTCAAATGCAAGATGAAAATTGAAGGGTTGAAAACCTCAATTAAAAAGAAAATCAACAACCCAAACCCCTAACTTTAAAGCCATAGAGAAAAGCTTTGGCTCTAAAGAATTTCTCTGAAAACCCACCTGGGAAAAATTATTGTAATTGTTAGCTTTGCACCAATGAGCAGTCACTTCCACTGGAAAGAGATAGAAAGCAAAACTAAAGGAAGGAATTTTCAGCTTGATTGTGTTGATTCATTGTCACTTAACAGTGAAAATAGAGGAAGGAAAGGGAAAAAAAACTTCCTAGCTATTATAAGGCAGATCTACTGCTGACTTTGTCTTCTTTAGATCAAAGCAAAGAAAGAAGTGCCCTGGTGAGGGTTCCTCTGAAATCAACAAGTGCCCCTGCAGGGAGAGAGAGAGAGATTTTCTTCTTGCTTTTTGTTAATCACAATTCCCTCAAAGAGGAAAAGAGAGGAAGGGAGGCAGTGCTCTGGCATGCTGTTCTGTGCTCCTCTAGCCCTCAGGAGCAGTGTTTCATGTTGGATTACCCTGGCTGGCACAGGCTCTCCTGCTCTCTGCTTGGTTGGGCTTATGGCTGAGGGAGCACTCACTGGCTCCTTCAAGATTTTCCGTCTCCTTCTTCCTTCCATACCCAGTGCAAAAAGGATTCAGCAGAAAAGTAAGTGTGACCTGAACATGGGATCAGAAAACTGACAAGGGTGGGAAATGTTTTAACACATTTGCACTGACCTTGTCTTCTTAGAGGTTACTGTATGTACTTTACGGAGGAAAGAAAAGACAGAAAAAATTGACCAGAATAAATGGCTGATATTACTGAAGTCCTTGCAGGCTTTGGCTTTGACATCATAGAAGGTGTCTCATCTGAAGGGTAAATCTGTTCATAATAGCTATCAGAGAGTTAATAGATAGCAGCTAATGTGACAAAACAATTATATAATAATTTCCATATCCTTTGTGTTTATTTAGTAGAACATTTAATCATTTTGTAAACTACTGGTGCATCTGAGATAATAAACACTATATGGAGACAGATGAAGGGACAATGATGATACATGTCAGCCTACAACATACACAGCAGTCAGCATCAGTCAATGAAAACACTGCTATGATGAATCTGAAAATACACCCTTACGAATAGTTTTTCACTTTTCTTGAGAAATGTGTCGCAACTTCCAACATTCCAGCTTGTCAAGACATGACAGATGAAGTGTCACTGCATGATTAGTAATAGAGAAGGGCAATGGTTAAGTTAAATAAAGTCTGAACCACCATTCTTGATGCAAGCCCAGTTACTGAGTGTCTGAGAAAAATCAAGGACATATGAGACTCCCATCTTCTGTCATTCCCTCTTGCATCATCCTTCACTGAACCAGTCTCTACCTACTCTCCACACTTAGAATCACCGGCTTTCAGCCCTGATTCCCCTGCATATACCTTTCCTTTTCATGGGGAGAATCATGACCCTCAGGAAAAACCTCTGCTGAGTCCTGCTCCCCATTAGTTTGGAGTGGGTGTCCTGCAGGAGGCTAAAACTAAACCAAAACTGCAGGACCCAGCTAGACTGGGAATATGCTTGTGTTGGCAGAGGAAGAGGTAAGAGTAGTTGTCCCTGCATGCCACGTAGTGTGCTGTCTGCAACCACAGCTTGCCAAGCCTGTAAATCCATGTTTGCCCCCAGGATGTGCTAACCAGATGCCCAGTATGGAGTTTTTCAGAGAAATTTGCTGAGAGGCTGCAGAGAAGCAAGAGGGAGGCACATAAGGAATTTGCTGTAGAAGATCAACAAGAACCTGCTGAATGACTAGCTTACCAGCAAATGGATAACACTGAGCAGAGATGAGACAAGGGAAGCCTCGAGATTAACCTCTGATGACAAGAAGCAAGAGTAGGGGTACTTCTGCTTGCATTTATTTTTTCCAGGTGCAGTGTATAGCACAGCTGAGGAAACAGTTCAAGAAATGCTGCTATCCTTAGTACTATTATTTTAAGTTAGTTAAAAATAAAAATTTATGTTCTTTTTACTACCTTTCCTCTGAAGAGATGTTTCTCTTCCTTTCACATCACTAGGAAAAAATTTCCAGCTTTTGAAGAATTCATTGCCAGACTCATTTTTGACGAACTATTTCCATTTCTTATTCACTACCATCCTGCAGATTATGCCTGAGACTTCGCTAGCTTCCCATCAGAAATTAGTTCAGCTCCCCTTAGGCACCTTTGAGAATATTAGAGTAGAAGAAGTAGGTAAGATTATTTTATAAAATTTTTAGTTTATAAAAAAGAAGGAGTTGGGGAAGAGAGTATTTTAAAAGGGAATGGAAGTATTATGCTATGAAAAAAAGTGAAATATGAAGAGTTCTCAGGAAAAAAAGAAAAAGGAAAGCATTGAAAAACTTGTAAGAGTATACAAATCTCTTACCCCTGTCCCCTCCAAACTTGAAGGACATTTTCAAATGCTGTGGAGGCACACACAGTTCTAAAAGCAGTTCCTGGAACACTAGCACATATTAATTGGTAGAACTGGGAAAGAGGCACCACACCCTGTTTGATTAAGGGCATGTGCTTCTGATGCTAAGGATTTACAGCAATGAGAGATGGTTTAAAGTGATGTCTTGCCTCACCAATGCTTGTCCTTGGTGCTACATGAATAAGGAAGCCTCAGTGTTTCATCATTTGAAACATTGGGTGCTACCATATTGACTGAATTGTTTTCTTTGAAGTCACTCTTTTATAATTTTAATCAGTAAATCTAATAACTTGTTTTTCTACAGCACTTTATATCTCTCTGGGTCAGACTCATAAATTTTTAACTGCTTCTACCCTGTAGTCAGACTGGTAAATTTATAATTGCCTTTATGGTGCTCCACTACAGTCATCTCAGGTATGACTGTACTGGCTTCTGCTGGTTTCATAAGCTTCTTTAACTTAGTGTCATTTAACTTTTGGCTTTTCTGGCCATCAGTTCATACATTTCTCTTTTCAGAATAATGTAACCACAGAATTAACGTTATCATCATGTTTATTGTTGGCATTAGATTGGTTTTATATATATCTGAATTCCTACTCCAGCAGAATTACAATAAATACCATTTTCCCCTATGAAATATAAATTATACCTTTTTTTTCTTCCATGGCTGAAGCTTTTCTGTACATGACTTATCACCTCTAATTTTAGGAATTTTCCTCTGATAGATTGAAAATATCTGGGTTTTATGTTAGTCTGTATTTTATCCATTTCCATAAGCACTGAAGTTACTGTCTCCAAACACTACTGTCCTCCCCTTGACCTTGCAAAAGAACCTGATGGCTGTGGTCAAAAATAGCTCATGTGAAGGGATTGTGTCCTCATATCCTACACACTCACACAAAAGACCTACTAACTGGTTTTTATCCACTGAGTTTATTCTTACTCCTCTCTTTCAATTTTTTTTTTCTTAAGTGTTTTTTCCAATTCTGCATGATCTAAAAATGAATTCTTTACTCTGCCCACCATGTATAGGCCATTAGCCAATTTTGGCTCTCCGGGGAGGAAAACTATGTCTATCTAGAAGGATAACTTCTAGAATTTACAGCACCTCCCTGAATTTATTATAACAAAGCAATTATTTACAGCATCATGTCAGAAAATCCCTTCTGTTATTTCAGAGTTTTAGGCAGTTCATTCCTACTCAACTTTAATTTGGTTCAAACCTTTTCTCAGTTAAAATAAACAAAGCATACAGATGCTTCTCTCCCTAACACTCTGCCCCCAAATTATTTCTTTTATTTCTTTCCTCCGTATTTTAATATATAAGCTTCATGTCTTGCCATTCAAGACAACAGATCTCATAATATCTCAAGTCTCATTTGAGAACAAAATTCCATTCATGACCTTCTCTAGCACAGCAGTCTGACAGGGACAGAGATATTCTGTTTCTTACAACCCATTCCAATGAGCAATCTCATGCTACAGCATGCAGCCCTGCTGCAAAGACAGCATCTTGGTTTTACGAGACAGTTCTTTACTGTTTTGAAGGTGGTTGAACTTCTTCCAATAAATGTTCATTTTAGAAGGGATGATGTTTAGATAAAACTTTTTTTATGTCACATTTTTCCAAGAGAATGAAAACATGAAAATCTATTTTTTCACCTCACTCTTTTGCATCATATTTTTTTCAGTAAAGTATTAGAGAAACAGAGAAACAAGGTGAAGGAGAGAAATGGGTGTGGAAAAAACCTCAGCTTTGTAAAATCTCAACTGAAAACGTTTGTTTGTATAAGCAGCCATTTTCCAGACCTGAGGAATACAAAAGTTGAATACTCCCAACCATTTCCCCCTATTTTTTTTACTAAATCTAAGATTTTCTCTGGACCTTAGGCAATAAATGAGTTAATTCTCATCTGTGTTTCATTTAAAATGAGGTATATCCCTCAGCTTTTCTAAATGCAAATCATATTTGTTATATAAGAAAAACTCATTCTGCAGTCAAAATAGCCCGAAAGACAGGCCAGGTATTATTATAAAATTACTTCATTTTACTGGAAATAGTTATGCCTGGAAAGTCAAAAATAGAATTTGTCAAGAAAATCAGTCTATTCCTAGGTCTGTGACAAAGATATATATTTCCTTTTTTAAAAAACCTTTTCAACTAAAAGGCATGTGATGTCAGTAAGAGATTTAGAAGAAAAACGTGCTAAATTCAAACCAAATTGGCATTTGCAGAGCATTTGTGCGCCCTGGAAAGTGGAGAAGGACGCTGCGTTCCCCCGGTCATGTGATGGCCTGGAAGGAGATAATCCAGTCCATGAGACATCCTGTCTGAATCAATAAACTGTCCAGAGCAGTAGGGTGAATTAGGCCATGGTCAGCACTGTGCTAACTCCTCTACCCTTGGGACAGGTGCTAGCACCTGCAGAGCATCGTCCTGCAGAGTGTGGATGCACTCCTTAGCTTGCAGTTGTCTTGGAAATGCTACACAATGCGTTTCCGTGTGTGCCAACCTACCTCTAGAGCTGCCATCTTTTGAAATACATCTGTTCAGCCACCTAACTTGAATTCCTGAACCTTGATGTGATACCACAACTGCAGTAAGTCCTAGTCCACTTCAAATTGTATGTACATTCCTGAGTTTTAACATTCCTTTCAGCAAATGCATCACTTGAAAAATGGATGTTAAACCAGAAAGACACAAGCCAAATCTACAGATTTCATATCTCAGTGGAAATGTTTCAACTAACTCTGTGTTCTTCCTGACATGTGCATGTCTCAGCAATATTCAGACCTTTTCTTGAATTTTATGTTTTGACTAAGGAGAATACCGTAGTATTTGATTTGGAAATCTGAGAATATAGCTGACACGGGAAGCAGCAGCTCCACCCCACACAAGTGCTCCTCAGTCCTCTTAAGGTCCCACTCTCCCTTCCATAACAAAACCATCACAGGACCAAACAAGCAAAGTAAATTTACATAAAGACATATTAAGAGTACCACCTATCAATTACTGTTTCTGCAGCTTCTACAAGTGACTCAGTATCAAGTAAAACTCTTCAACTACAAAACTGTGGAAATTGTTGCAATGTGTGAAAATGGAGGTACCCCGCCAGGTTCCTTTCAAGGTTCCACATCGGCCAGGCTCTGCAGGTGTCCTTAGACAGGAGGACCTTGTCCACTGCTGTATTCAGCCTGTCAGTGGGTGTCAAATCTGTGATCGCCCCTTGCCTCATTTACAGACTGTTATAGTGACGTACTAAGGATGCATAAGCAATTTCTCTTCAGCAGCCAGTCTCCTTCATAAGCCTGAAGGACTGTATGGACTTTTTGGGGTAACTGTTGAATGCACCTGAGGCTACCTTTCACTTTTCTTTCAGTGAATCTGTATAAGCACTCTAGCACAGCAATTCAGTTTTCTAGGCTATGCAAAGTCCCTTCCAAGGAAGGAATGATTCTAGGGTGCTTTTCTTGTCTAATTTTCCTATTTGCTAAATTATAGCAGCTCCTTATATCCTGCATCATGACATAATTTTGCGGGATCGTTGTTTCATCCATTGACACTTAGAAATCCAGCTTTCACTTTTGTCCTTCTATTTTCCTCAAGGCACCAAGACCTTATTCATATATCCAGCTTGGTTCTATATTCCAAAGGCTAAAAAGTCTGTAATTCAAAACAGTGTTTCTTGGGAAGACGAAAACTCGACAAGAGAGTGACAGCTCTCTAGGCCAGCAGGTGCAAAAAGTTCTGATATAATGGTATTGAGAGAAAATCCTCTGATTTTTCTTTTCTCCCCAGTCGCCTGTGCATTTTCTATAAAACTAAAGTGCTTTGTGCCTCCTCCCACTAGCATGGCATAAAATAGAGTACAGGTCTGAGACATGGAGTAATTTAAAACCTCTGAGCCTGAAAGTTCAATTCATTCTTGTCTGTTTTGAAAACCATATTTTGCAGAAAAGATGGAAAATTTTCCATTCTTACAATAAAGACGGGAATCAAGAGGAATATCTGCTACCATCCTCTGAGCTTTCCTTGTCAGATGAAGAAGCAGGAGCCACAGAGTGTATGAACAAATTCAGAAAGATAAACTATTCTTCACTCTTTTATCACAGACTATCCTCTGGCTTTAGCATATGGCCAGGATATCGCACAGAACAACAGTTTCTCAATATAGATTAGGAACAGCACTGAGCCAACTGCAGTTTCAAATCCATCTGCCCATGCAAAAATAGTTTCTCACTGGGATCTTCCCTCTAATGCTGAATTATTTCTGCCCACAAACCCCTTCTTCCCAAATGACTTAGGAAACAATGCACTTTCAAGAAAAAAACCATAATTAAAAGAAACAGAGGGCTCCCACTACCCAGTGTCCCTACAGTGGCCTGTCATTAGGCATGAGGCTCACAGTCCTCCGAGGTCCTGTCAGGATAACTTTATAATGTTTATTGTCATTGTGTTGATTCTGCATTCTGTGGATATCCATATGCAATCTTTCTCCTCTAATCAGATTTATCAGAGCAGACTAGTGTCTATGCAGAGTCCCTCCATAGTCTGTACAGTCAGCATCATTGCAAAGATCTGTGGTGCTCCCTGGACCTGCATCCACTGGGCCATTTCCTAATTTTCCTTTGTTGCCTCTCCAATATTTCTGTTTTTAAGGGGAAAAAAGTTGTGCTAGATTTTTTGGGTGCTGGGGTGTTTTTCCCTCAATCTGACTGTTTTTCAATTCTGCAGGGTTTTTTTCCCAGTTTTCCTGTTATTCTTCTCAGAATTCTGATATTCTTACCCAAAAGTTCTTTTTGCATAATAATAAAAATACATCCACCATATTTTCAATCTCTTTTAATCATTATCAGCTCAAAACTAACTACGTTTCCTTCCAACAGAAACAAGACTTCTTCAGCAATTTCTCATCAGTTGAAATGTTTCTTCCCTAAATTGTCTGATGAAAATATTGCTCATATTTGTAAAAGAGAGTGAGAGTGTGGGATTAGACAGTTTAATATGAGTGCTTTCTCTTTTGCATTTTGAATTCAATACTGCAGATCAGGCACTGCACTGCAGCATGCTTCCCAAAACTCACAGGAGCCCAGCTCTCATCTCTCTTGTTTTAGCTGTGTATTGGTTTAACTCCATGCAAGCCTAAGAAATTATACCAATAAAAACTTGAGATGACACATTAGAGAATCAGGTCTATATAAATTTGATTTTTATAAAGCCAAATCTTTTCCTAACTCAGTTGAAAGCATTCAGAATTGTTTCTGGCTATTGTTCCAAATTGTTCCCTTCAATTTGGAGCCTGCTGTTGAAGTACCTTGTGTACAGCTCAGCCACTTCTGTGCTCTTGCTGCATTTTAGTGAGCTGTCGATCATATCCATCACTCCCAGAATGGAGAAAACGTTTTTGGACAGACAGAAATGAAGCTGTGTAAGCTAAAGTGGCTGTATGAAGTTTCTTACTCATAGGTAAGGAACTATTAGGAAATTGAGATCGAAATCAAATGCATTAACAAGTTAACAGCCTATGTAAATCATAGCTAGCTATCACCCATTAACTCAAGAGTATCTATTACAGAATCCTTTGACTTTCAAAAAAAAAAAAATTAGAAATTAATCAGAGGCTCAAAGTGCTTTTTAGTAATTAAATCATTGTCTCGATACACATTACAGATACGTCAAAGAAGGATGAGATTTATGTTTTCCATTAGCTGTTGAAATGGTCCATTAGCTGTTCTTGGTCCCCAACAGGAAACCTTGTGAGTAAATAAAGGTAAATAGCTGCAGACTGTATCTCACTTTGCTCTTCACTGAGTAAAAAGCCAGCTGGATGGCTAAGTCTAGAGAGTGGTGCTAAATGGAGCAGTGGCTGGTAACCAGTGGTGTTCCCCAGAGTCCAATATTGGGGCCAGCTCTGTTTAATATCTTTATCAATGGTCTGGATGAGGGGATCAAGTGCACCCTCAGTCAGTTTGCAGATGGCATCGAGTTGGGCTGGACCATCAATCCTCTCATCAATCCTTAGGATCTCATCAATCCNTCGAGTTGGGCTGGACCATCAATCTGATGGAAGGTAGGAAGGCTCTGCAGAGGTATCTAAACAGACTGGATTGATGGGCTGAGGGCAACGCTATGAGGTTTAAAAATGCAGAGTGCTGGGTTCTGCCCTTGGGTCACATTAACCCCCTGCAGCACTACAGGCTGGGGGAAAAGTGGCTGGAGACTTGCACAGTGGAAAAAGACCTGTGGGTGTTGGTTGACAGCAACTGAACATGAACCAGGGTGTGCCCAGGTGACCAAGAAGGCCAATGGCATCCTGGCCTGTGTCAGAAATAGTGTGGCCACCAGGACCAATGCAGTGGTCTTTGTGATCTTAAAGGGGTTTTTTTAACCTAAGCAATTCAATTATTTTTATTCTGACTTTTTTTCATTTTTTTCTTTTTTTTTAAGGATTTTAACTAATAACAAGTTTTGAAAATTATACATTGTTGAAAAATATTAACTAAAACAAGTATTAATTTTTCTTCATGTTGGGGACTTGTCCTGAGACATATTACAAGGCATCATGAAAATCGCAAGACAATGAATGTTGTAGAAGTGTTTCCATCTGCTCTGAGAGGGTCCTTTTCCATTCAGACTTAATGTGATCATCTCAGCCTCTATTACTTGACCTAAGTAATTAACAGACATTTTAAAAGAGATGACAATGGAAGATGTTTTCCACTTACTCCTACCCCTGTCCATAAGAACTGAAATGTGGAGGATTCCTGGTGACAACCCAGATCGAAAATATGCACCAATAAAAGTTTTCAAACAAAAATGTCCAAGGTTTCCCAATTTCCCCTCAAAAGAGATGAAAACATAATAATTTTCGCCTCACTTTCCCAAAAAATTAGAATAAGCAATCACGCAGACTGTGTGCAGCACATCAGACCATCCTTTCACCTAGTAACTACCGACTGCAGTTACCTATATTAAAAAGAAATGATTTAGGGGGAAAAGCCAGCGAGATATTTGATTCCTACAAATGTGAGAAAATAGGCAGTCCTTAATTTGATGGCATTGATGTTAAGTGCATCAGTATTGAGACATACATTTCTTTTTTTTTTTACTGGGAGACTTTATATAACAGTAAGAGTGGAAAATTTGCCACTGGAATCTTCCACAATAAAAAGAGCTGAAAATGTACTTAGATATGTACATGCTTGGCAAATACCAGATTTAACTCAAGAGTAAAAGTTCTGATGGACACAGTCAGGATGGGATGTGGATCCCTGGCATGCGGGTGCTTAACTGTATTGTTACTGGATTCAACTGGAAACACCTTTCAGGAGGCTCTAGTCCCATGACTTAAGGAATCTCCTGGGCTGACTTAGTGAGTCTCAAAAGAGAGTTTAGGAAAGCCATTTACTTAAGAAAAACAGGGTAAAGCAAAGAGACAATAGGTCTTGCCTTAAAACTTGTTGATATGGACTCTGCTACATTTCATAGAATTACAAAACATTTGAGGTCAGAAGGGGCCTCTGGAGCTCATCTGGTCCAGCCTCCCTGCTTGAGCAGGGCCACTTAGAGCTGACTTCCCAGGACCATGTCCAGGCAGGTTATGAACATCTGCAAGAATGGACACACTACAATTTCTCTGGGCAGTCTGTGTGACCTAGAGGAGTTATTTCTTAGGTTATAGAGAGATTCTGAAAACGACAGCCAGGTTTTTTCTCCAAGGATGATACAAGGAGGTTTGTGGTTTGTTTATCAATAGTTCAAAATACATAGAACCATACTCTAAATATGCAGTTTTTACCCAAGTTGACAACGTACAACCATTTTGACCAGCCTTTCAGTATTTTCTATCACATTCACTCAATTGTGCACTTTTTGCCACTTATCTAGTCAACCAGTAATTTTTTAGATACTCATCTTTCTCCTTAGTGATTAAATACAGCCATTAATGAGACATTTGCCAGAATAAGAAATGAACAATTACTGCTTTGGACAAAAGCTAACAACATTTCTTGAGCAGCTAGAATAAAGTACAAGGGAACTGTAAATGTCAGTCTTCTGCAAAAGAAAGATAATTACATGCAGCAAGATATGCACTCTTGCCCATTTTTAATGGGAGGCGTGAAAGAGTGATATAAAGCTTATGCTTTTCATCTAGGTTCTTACATCCTTCAGTTTCCTTCTTTTGGTGCATCTTCTCACTGTGAGGCAGCTCACCCTCTGCCTCACCAGCTGCAGTGCTGGCGCTGCGTAAGGAGAGCCCTCCACTCCAGCATCCTCCCAGCCTGATTCCAGCTCTGTTTCATCTTTCTCTTCCTCTTTGTGTCTCCAAGCATTCATAATACCTCTTACTCCTGGGGCTATCTGCATGTTCCGGTTGCTTAGAAACCATTCCTGAATGGCTACAGAGGATTTTAAAAAATTGTCTTAGATAATTTTCCCACTCCCTTTCTCATAGTGGAGTACTTTTTTAAGTACTGTAAGCAATTCTTTTCAACTTTCATTTTCATTACGTTTAATGTGGTTCTTAGGTTGTCCTCTGATCTTACAAACACCATACTTACTATTTTTTTGCTTTCCTTTTCTTTCGTCTTTATCATCCAATGTAACTTTTAGTGCCACAGCTCTGAAGTATCCTTCTAATGCAGAGCAACTGAAAAAGTCATCACAGCCAGAGTCCTGGAAGCAGGATTTGTCTGAAGGTACAATGCAAAATCACAAAGAAGGTCTAGTACTAAAAATGTCATAAGAGCATAAATAAAAGCTGCTCCCTTTATCCATGCTAACCTGATGATGCCGTCAAATGTGGAGGAACTGCAGGGCCCTCCCAGGCTCTTCTGAGGCTCAGAAAAAAGAAATGTGATGAGGTCTTACCAGATTAACACCTTTATAAAGATCAAAGGCTAAAATAGGTAGCAGACCCATTGTGAGAACCCAAATAAGAGCAGAAAAAAGGCAAAAAGGCTCTTTGTCTTCACAATGACTTAAATGGCCAGAGCATAATTCACCAGTAGCCCTGCAGCTACATTTTGCTTTTTTATGGGCACCATAAAAAAGTGCATATTTTATGCTGCATATTGATTTTCAATATTCTGGAATATTGAATCTGGAATATTCAGTGTTATATGTCCAGCATGGGATCTTGTAATACACTTTATTAAATCTGTGGACAAAGTTAATATTTTGAAAAAGACAACACATTTGTTTCACTTTTTGGAATTCTTGAAACTATACCCCCATTTCCTGTAACTCTCTTGCTCAAATATAAAGTTCTTTACATTCTTTTACACTACTAATACGTGTCTGAGTCTTATGGATATTGTAGCTGTCTGTCTGAAAAAATCTGTGAATAAGAAAGCAATAACTTACTGTGAATGAATGGCTATTTTGATTGTCCTAGGTAACTTGGATCACAAATAAACTTCTTGATAGCTGAGCAGATAACTGCCCAGTTAAAATGGCTGTGGAAATGTTTCTGGTTAAGACCAGGAATAGTGACTATTCATTTGTCACTTGTGCAATTTCCTTATCATCCTAGCCTGGAGTCTGATCTTTCCCTGCATCCTGGCACAGGTGATTCCCTGTCACTCTATAGTTATAAGTGCTGAAGGATCTGCAGATTGACAGACTTGTGTGAAGGTTCATGAAAACACCTGTTTGTGCTAGTGCAGGTCAGGGCTAGAACTCCCTCTCTTTAATGAACACCAAGATACAACATTAGTTCGTTATTTTTCTCATCTGTTTTTTATGGTATTCCAAAACTAAAACTACTGTGTCAGCTGAAGCTTCAAGAGTTCAGAAGTCAGATTTAGATAATTAAAAAAAAAATAGTTTGAAAACTGAAGCTATTAATGCTAAAACCAGAAATGTGTTTGACACCCCTCAGTATGATTACAGAGACTATATCCCTGCCTGGAGGCAGCTATGGCTTCAAGTGAAGACATAGCATGATGAACCCTCACAAAGGGTCTCCCAGACTTCACTTATGCCACTATGATTTCCATCCTGCAAGATCTGCTTCCATAAGCTACAAGAGAGATAATGTGACTCTTCTGTCCTTCCCCTGGGAAGTCACATATGTCTTGCACTGCAGAAGAAGAGCAGGGAACAGACTAGCCCTTGATACGGGGGGAATGTCCTTCTCCCTGCCATCTGAACATAAAAACCTCGGAAGCTCTTATTTCTACCACTCTTGAAGCGATTTTATTGCTGCATCATACCCCTGCCTTAAAAGCAATGCTTTTAATGTTAAATATATAATACAGTCAAAGTTTGATAAGCAGCTTACATTCAGGCTTTTAAATTTGTACATAAGCACCAGTTTAAGTGTGGTGAACTCTTCAATAGACCTGAGAAGATTCAATGGTCACCTTGTCATTTCGGCCTAGTCCTGTGATCCCCTTACTTCTCTTACTTTTTCTGCTAACATTTGAAAGAGCACCTGAGTGCTTACATCTCAGTGTCCTATATGCTGGGGAAGGAGGGAGAGGGAGGGAAAACCATTTATTTTGCTGCCTTTATTCCCATGAGAACGACTAATCAGGTGGGAGTAGAACAACAAGTTCTGCTAGGCACACAGAATCTGCTTATGAGACATCTCTGCATGCTCTCGAGGTTTCATTAGCTTTTGGTGCATTTTTTCCACTCCTCCAGATCATTGTTATTTCAAAACCAAATTTATTCAGACTAGGGAAAGACACATCTCCTCAAGTATGCCAACTTCAAACTGAAGCACAAAATGTTCTGTATGTATTTTTTCAATGATTAAAATACGCATAAGTTTCAACAATGGGTTTATGGCAAACTCTCTTTTCCCGCTGTAGGGAATGCTAATAATTAGTGTGATTTCTGTCATCCTTCTAAAACACCTCTGAACTGGGAATTATTATGGAGAAATAATTTTTCTATATGGGCTGTCTTGCAAAAATAACCAGTTCCGTGTTTGTTACATGATCATCAAGAGAGAGAGCAACACAATAGCTACACCCAATGGCAACTTCATTAACTGCTAGTTTTCAAAGAAAACTAGGATTTTCTTACCAGGGACTCAACAAGCAAGGTCAAATACAAATACTTGGGCCAGTTTTAACAGATGTTTTTTCATGAAGATAAATGCATTTTTTAATGGTGATACATTGATAATTCAAATTTTCCTTGCAATTTATCTTTTAATGCACAACAGTGTTGTATTTTTGCCTGGTTTATTATCTTCATTCAGACTAGTGTAAAGAATTGAGCCACTTATTCTTCTCCTTACCAGATTCTTAAGTTTTGATATGTCTATTCCATTGTTGTGACAAAAATAGCTTTCAGATTATTAACTACAGGAATTGCTGCTATGTTGCATTCTAGGTTTTCAAAGAAAACTGGAAGTGATGCTCTAATATGCATAAAATATGTCTCTAGTTCTGTAGAACAGCATGTTAGCATCTGAGACAATAGAAAACAATAAAAAATAAAGAAGGGAGCCCAGGTTTTGGTGTCTGAATTTCATTAGGACAATGACTTCTCCTACTGCAATGTTAGAACATTTTAATAAAGTTTAAAATTTCCATTTTGCTTTAAGGATAATGAAAAACCATATTACACAGTTGCTCAGTAGGTACAGAATTATACATTGAGTAGAAAGAAGTACATTTGGGAGCTTTGCTGCTGATTGAACCAGACCAAGAAAAAGTAAAGTGACGAAAACCATATTCTGAAATTTTAGTCAACAGCTCATGGGACACATTTTTGACATCATGAAATGAATGTCAAACAAAGACCTGAGAAATAGGAAGAAATAAAACAATTGACTTGCAAAGAATGCTTCTTGTGAAAAGCAGAGACCTCCATACTATGATATTTTTAAATTTTATTTTTGCATCACAGCTACTTTAAGTTTAATGGATTAACTTTTGCCTCAGAAAAAGTGGCAAAATATCAATTTTGATTTAAGTTTCATTACTAGGAATTTTGGAGGAATTCCTCTAAAATTTAATAAATGAAAGGTTAGAATTTGCATATTTGCTTAGAGTCGCTGAACTTGTATCATTTATAGATGCATTTTCCAGTCACATTCTGCACTAGTGTTAAAGAAAAGGGATTCACGAACTGCATCACGCTTTCAGAGCTGTGAAACTCAATGGATAACTGATTCCTGTCCCCTGCTCCACCAAACAGTTCCGTTGCATGACGTGTTGCTTATGCAGTCACAAAAACAACAGTGATGGAAGTTCCTTCTAGACACATAAGAAGAGTTGATCCTCCTCTGCAGCAAAGACTCCAAGATATAATAAAATATAAAGGCAGAAAAAGTGCAAGGGGATCTAAGGTATGGGATTAGCCAATTTGCTTTCCCCGTTCCACTGCTCTAGGAAGAACCCAGTCATATGCCAAGAAAAACAAAATGACACAGAATGACTGAGCACACGTCATCACTCAAATACACCAACATGTTTTCTCAGCTTCACCTAAATAGGCTTAGAGGGGCAGCAAAGCCTCTGCTAAAATCGTGTGGATATTTTCGTTTGAAAATGCCTTCATCATCATAAAAAAAAAAGCCTTCATCATTGCCTATGGAAATAAAACACCCTCACTGATTCAAGGCATCTTTCCACACTCAGCCTACATATTTGTTCAACACTTGGAAATGCTCTTTGGTTTCATAGCTGGAAGTTCAACCCAGATGAAAATTTACCATGTGGAAAACTTAAGTCCAAAGTTATTTGCTTATTAGCAAAAATGCTTTCAGTGAGAATCTTGTAGATTGTACTGTTTAACCATATGTAAGAGCCTCCCACACCACATTCCTCAATCAAAGTTCTGCTAAAACTAGTTATGCTGATTGCAATTTGCTTAAAGGACAATTGAAGGTTAAAGGTTGCTGGAAGGATGCCAGTATGTCTATTGCTGGAATATATTCATTAGAAGACCAATAACAGGCAAAAACACAACAGAAAATCTTCAAATATAAAAAGGTGTAATCAAATATAAAAAGGTGTAATCAGAAATCCCTGTTTTACCATGAAAATGATAGCACAAACAGGATTTTAATTTCCCTGCATGCAGCAAACCACTTGTTACACAGAAAGATCCCTGGAAAGGTGGGTTTTTCTTGAGATTTATCACCAGTGTTAGCAGAAACCTTGCAAGGGTGGCTGCTCCTCACACAGCAACGTCCTCAAAAGCAAAAGAAGTAACTTGGTTCTGCTAAGCACACGTGTGTTCCCCATGTGAAGAACAGTTCTTCTTCAGTGTTTGTCATTTACTAAGAAAAATGGGAGGTGAGACTGGTGAGACTGATGACACCTCAATGCCTGTGTTTTAAACGCAGAGCACCTAGGGATTACCCTGTCACTGATCTGGCCAGCACAACTTCACTTCAGGCTCTTTCAGATCCTCAATAGAGAATTCATGCAGGACAAAAAAAAAAAAAAAAAAAAAAAAGAAAAGCATCTTTTTGAAGGAGAAGTAGAAGAGTTTTAGTTTAAGCTCATCTGTCCAAGCTCATACTTACCTTCCGTATAAAGATGCTGATGCCTTTAACAGCAAAATAACTTCCATCCAAAAGAAGAGAAAGGACTCAGAGCTCACTCTGTAAAAGTTTCCCAGCAAAGACACCATCGTGGTAAGTCCATGTCATAGCTCGTTTCCTACTGAAATGAATTAACTCACAGAAGCTCTGTGTTTAGGGAATTGGTCTGACAAATCAAAATGCCCCATTCTTGCACTTACTGAAGACAAGGGAAGAATTACAGGATTTTTTTCACTCATCAAGCTTAAATATCAGTTTACTTATGCATCTTAGCATATTGACAGTGACTAACCTATTTGCTGACTCAGGGAACAAAGCAGCAACAGGAGCAAATGACAGTCCACAGGCACGCCCTGGTTTTACCTCTTTTTCCATCTTTACTTCCTTGCACACCTCCAGATTCATCCTGGGAACCAAAGGCTCCTCATTTCAATTTTTTGGCAAGCCTTCTTATTTATGGTGTAAAGGTCTTCAGGACTGAGACCACACCCTGAGACCAGACTTTCTCTTGAGTTACAGCATTCCATGGCCATGAAGGGTGTTTTACAAGCACATGAAGTGACAGCACCATAAAATATAAATAAAATATCTGACTAAATATGTGAATTTTTATAGCTGGCTTCACACAGCAAGGGCCACAACATGTAATGGCAGGGTTGAAAAGGGTATAAGATGACAGGAATTACAAGCATGGAACACACTGAGATGGGCTTGATGTTGTGTGTCCATTGGGAGACCTTGCAGGCATACATGTATGGGATTTTTTTTCCTCCAGCATATAACATAGTTTTCATCATTTCATTCATTCATTTTCATCATTTTGCAGTGATCATCAATCAAGAGTAAATTAACCTTTCCTTGGTAAAAACTGTGGAGGGTTCACATTTAGCCACTTAATTCATTCACTTAAAAGAGTTATTAATTCACAGATACCACCACTTCCTTCAGGCTACTTTTTAGCATGAAACCAATATAACTAGTACCATCAAATGAGCAGAATAATTTCTATGAACTGTTTTATTTTTAAGGTGGTGGTAGGAGAATAGACAAAGACCTGAGTAAGCCCCCCCTTATCCCTGCTGGCTGTTTGGTCAGCCTCATTTCACTGTATGTGTTTGTGCCTGGCTGCTGCAGGATGTAACACCTCACTTTGTCTGGAAAGTGAGCAAGCATTCAGAACACATTATTCACAGGCTGCAGCTCCTGGCAAAGTCACCTTCATGCCACCTAACTGGCAGGTAGGGAACACTGCATGGGGACTGCAGCTTAAGAGGGAACTCCCCAAAAGCACTTCCCCAACTCCTACACTATCCTACAGATAACTACAGAACGAGACTCTATTCAAGCATAAGTGGTTCATGAACTGTGTCCTGTTACTTGTCAGGGTAAGAGAGACCATTATAGCCTTGTGATTTAATTTTATGCCTATCACAGAATGTGACCAATGGCCAGCTTTTCTCTTCTGAGGCTACTTTCTCCCTGTGCTCCTCCTACAACCAAGGGAGAAGGAGGCTCCTAAAGATGGCTATGAGTTCAGACTCCTTCTGTAACTGATTCATTCAGTCTCCTCTGATTATAATGAGAGCCCAGTGAGATTAGCCCCACAAAGTTAATAGCTTTTGCAAAGACTTCTTAAGCATGTTTTGTTGTCTATTACTGAGCTCAACAACTTAGTGAAGCGAACATTCATTTCAGAAAGGCATCTGTTGTTGAATTGAAGGCACTAGAGATAAGATCAACTGATATCTTTGTCTCAGCCAGTCACCCTCAGTTTGCTTTCTAGTCCTTGTAGTAAAATAGGGCATGCAAAATACTTTGGAAAAATGGTACCCTGGAGTGCCTTGGACATAAGGGTTCACTTTTAGAGGCTCAGATGAGATGAGTCTACTGCAAACAATGCTGCATACACCACTCTTTCACTGTTTTCATTATCCCTAAAATTTAGTTATCTTTTTTCACCTGGTTGGAGGTTTTTCCTGAGAGCCAGAGAATCACAAGCAAGTAAAATATCATCTTTCAATAAAAGAGAAAGACAGAGAGGCTTCTAGCCTGTGTATCTGTGCAGAGATGCTCATAAACATGAAAAACATGTCCCACAGTCTCATAAATGTGAAAGTTTAAAATGTCAATACATTTTTAAAATTAATCTCATGATTTGCAGGCCTCTCTAATCTTTGAGCAGTTAAGGTTGACAACACTGTAAATAGCAGCTTCTGGCCAAAAACATAAGGCAAATTTTAAAGTTTAATGCAGAATGACACAAAAGATAAATAAAGATTACCTTAAACTTCTGTCAAAAAGTTCATAAACAAGATAAGCCATTCAGGAGAAAGGTGTCACATTTGAAATATCTGCCTTCACCATAAAACAATCTTTCAGATCCACAAGGCAGATTAGGAAAGAGTAGTAATACATTTGTACCATCTGCCCCAGTGGAATGAAAAGAGAAATATAAGACTTTGTCAACAGATCCAGACAACACTCCAAATCTACAGTCTGCACAGCAGGTGGAAGACAAGAATTTAAGTTTGGGCTGAGTCTTCAACAAAGTCATCAAGCCATTATCATGACCAAAAGCTTCTTGCAGTCAAGTTCTCTTTGCAGCCAATCATTCCTGTTTACAGCCCATTTCCAGAATCATTCCACCTGGAGGCCTAGGCTCTTTTTCTCTCAACCCAAACCCTAAACTGACCAAGTAGATTGCCCTCTGACAAATCCACTCTTTCTATATTATCTGTACTATGCCATCTTTGTGCAGACAGGGTGTATTGATTTCATGAAGGAGCTGGGAAAGCAAACTGCAGCATGTCCAGGCTCAGCTCCTTATTTCAATTGCCCTGTGATAGTTACTTGTCATACATCTGGCACTGGCCTTCTTCCTGGTACTTATACTGCCATCTTCAGCAGATCTCATGTGTCTCCTTCAGTAGCCTTGTATGATCTAACCATCCAAGGTTCAAGTTCCAGGTTTGTCAGACCAGAAGGTCCCTGATGTACATCCAGGCGCTCAGAGAATTAGGTTTTAAGACAACAGGACTCACTTAAAGGTTGATTTACATAAATCAACATCATTTACATCAAATTAATAAAAGCTCATCCTGAGAAGGTAGGCACAGGGGAAGCCTTTTCAAAACTACACTTTGAAAGTCATTAATTAGAGTCACAAGAAGTCTTTCTTTAGAAGAATTCCAGATTTTTTTCTCTTTTATTTAGCATTGGTTTGTTAATCATTACCATGCACATAGACTGCATTTTTCAGGACTTTTCCCTTGAATAGGGTAATTAAAAGGTGTTTAGAAATTAAGAAAGGTATTCTTAGACACAGATCACTCTAGAAGCCTGAACTTTGACAGGGTCATCACATATACAGAATAAAAATGTGTTTCCCATTCAGTGTTTTCATCTACCACCTGCAATGAAGGATAAGACATGAAAGAAAGTGAAGAAGACATTACCTTCTAAGATGCAAAGCATGGATCTTTCAGATCTTTACTTTATTTGGCAATACCAAATCATGACCTTGAATCCCAATGGAATTATATTTTAAATTGGTGTACTGAGTCTGTTGGAGATGGGGTTAATTTTCTTCACAGCAGCCCGTATGGTGCTGTATTTTGGTTGTGTGATTCAAGCAGTGTTGATAACACACCCATGTTTTAGCCATTTCTGAGCGGTGTTTGCACAGCCTCGAGGCTGCCTCTGTTTCCCACTTTGCTTCCCCAGTGAGTAGGCTGGACAGCTGACCCAGACTGACCAACATGATATTGCATGACATATAATATCATACTCAGAAATAAAAACTGAGGGGTGGATGGTTTAGGGAAGCAAGTCATTGCTTGGAAACTGGCTGGGAATTAATCTACCTGTGCAAAGCAGTGAGTGACTGCCTTCATATTACTAGTTTATTTTTTATGTCTTTTTACCCTAAGTTTTTTATCTGTCTTTACCTAAACTCATGAGTTTTCTAACTTTTTGTCTTCACAGTCTCTCCGTTGTCCCACTGTGGGGGCTAAGATGCTAGCCAAGGTCAAAACACTGTTATTGGGATGAATTTGAGACAGGGGAAAACAGTTCTTCACAATCTGCCTCCAGTGATGCTCTTTGCCTTCAAAAGAAGTCAGAAATTGTCCAAGAGTAAAAAAAGTTCTGGTTTGCATCTGTTCATATGTTGTGGTTGAATGCAGGAACATGACCTCATCTACTGTGGGAGACAGAGTCTTACACTGCATGGACTTGTGCACAACATGAATCCAAAGATGTGAGCAAATAATGTGCACTCTGTGCTCCTCACAGGCTACTGTTGAGGAAAAACTTCTGAAATATTCCAGTTGTATCACATGGGCCACTGTCTACAGTAAATATGTTGATGCTACAGTAGGGGAATTCTGGTATGACCACATCCTTGGAAAAACAGGTTAAGCGTCATGGCTAGACCATGCCAATGACACATACCAGTGGAGTTCCTCTGGTGGCCAGGGCACCCACATGGTCTTGGTGGAGGTTGGTTCTACTGCTGTCTTCACCCTGGGTAGTGTGATAAATCCAAGCAGGTCACATCACCTGCCTTTGCTGCTTACAGCCACAAGCAGGGGCCATAGCCTCCATTGCACTGCTTTACGCCTTGAAGTGTCCTGGGCACACGCAGCCCATCTAGGAACACCTGCTGTGCATTTATGGCAGATGACAGTGCCCTGGCTGGAGGTGTTGCTGGCCAAGCAGATGCTGAGAAACGGCCAGAGGGGTGGCTGTGGTAGCAGGAAGGCTGGTGAGAGAGCTTGTACCCCACAGAGGGGATGGGGCAGCCATGCCTGGTGAAGCAGCCTCTCAGGAGGGCCGACAGAGGTCCGAGGTGTTGGGAACGGCATAGGAGGGTGCCAGGCACTGCAAGGAGGCAGCAAAGGCAGGTTCTGCGTGGAGAGAGAGAAATGAAGGCCACACAGCCTGCAAGGACTATGGGAAAGCCGTTCATGCTGCCAGCTGACATGGGATACCATGAGGGTCCCCACTCAGCCAGGGCCAGGCAGTGACCAGCACCAGGACAGGTGATGACCCACAGCAGCACCAGCACCCATGACCAGGGAGAGCACTGAGCCGTTGATGTCTCCCTGTGCCAGCTTGGGACTCTGGGATACCGAGAGGTGGACCCTGGAGTCCCCATGTCACGTTCTGTCCCCTACCAGGCAGCAGTGCCTGAGAAGCACCAACCCCATGGTGTAACCTGGCTCTGCCCTTGCAAGGGTGCTTTTATTCACAGAGTAAGGAGAAGAAATTAAATGTAAGGGCCATGTACAAGTTTTCCTGTGGTGCCATAACAGGGATTTACAGCCCAGCTCTTAAGACCTTCTGCTAAGAAGGGCCCCAGGCTCAGCTTGACAGTAAGGAAGGATGGGCTCATGCTGTCATCGCCATCACTGCACACAGAGGAGAGGGCTTTGCTCCTTCTTCCACGCATGAGCTGCATGACAAAAACGGGTCTGAATTTACTGACAGCTGGGAGAAGAGGCTCTTCAACCACTTTTACCTTGACCCTCAGTGCCTAAACTGTTTCATTTACGTGACACTTTGTCTGTGACCGCAAATGACTGAACAGAGCTTGGTGCTTTTCCCTTCTCCGTGGCCGATGCCTCTCATCAGACAAGCACAGCAACAGCAACATCTAGTGGCAAGGGGGCTGGTGGCTGCAGCAGAGCAGAAACCACCTCCCTGTTAAGGAGGTATAAACTAGGCACAAGCAGTCAAGGTTTGAAATAAAAATTATTGCAAAAAAAGTTTTCTGTTTGCTACTTTCTGTTTTATCATTTTTGCATGCATACATAACATATAGAATACATAGATCTCAAATATAAACTAGCCTTAACTCCTCCTTTGCTTCACACGACTAACACTCATTACTTCAAACACCAACTGATTTGATGACAATATGTTTGTATCCAGTTTAGCATGCTTAGATTTTACATATCAGAAGCATAACAGCAGAATTTCAAGGGAAATTATACAAGCAATTACGGTTTTGTTAGGTACTCAGGCAGTGAACAGTATGATGCCTTAAGCATGAGAGAAACATCAGATGTATAAATGAGACATTCAGTATTCCTGCAAGGACAGGTTTCTTCCTTGTCTTTCCTACACAAGATTCAAAAAAATCCAACTGGTTTTTTCTCTTTTTCCCTTCTAGCACTAGTTCTGTGTTTAGTGTGTCAAACAACCAGTGTTCAAGATACACGATTTTTAGTTAAAACATGAACTTAAGCTATATCTCCTCTTTGCCATTATACTGGGTCTGGCTGGGATGGAGTTAAGTTTCCTCACAGCAGCCCATGTAGTGCTCTGTTTTAGATCTGTTACTAAACCAATGTTGATAACACGGGTATATTTTAGCTATTGCTGAACAGTACTTGCACAGCATCAGAGTGTTCTTTGTTTCTCACTCTGGCCCCACACTGAGTAGCCTTGGAGTGGGCAAGGGGCTGTAAGAGGACATAGCAGGTACACAGCTGACCCAAACTGAACAGGGAGATATCCCATACCACAAAACTTCATGCTCAGTGGTAAAAAATATGGGTAGTCTTTCCAAGGCAGCTGCTGCTCAGAGAGTTGCTGGGCATAAGTCTGTCAGTGGAAAGTGGTGAGTGAGATTGCCTTTGCCCACCTTGGGGTTTTTTGGGGGAGTTTTTTCTTGCCTCTTTCTTTCACTTGTTTAACTGCCTTTATCATGACCCAGAAAGTCTTTCCTCTTTAATTATCTCTCTCACACTGCTGGGGGCAGGGAGTGAGCATGCAGTGGGTCTGTTGTGTGATTGCTAGTCAGGGTAACCCACCACAACCAAGCTTCTTTTGCTTCATATCCTGTTCTAAAAATGCACATTACACTGTGTCCAGAACTACCAAGTGTGATACTTCACATGTTGCTGTGATATTGCTGTGAAGTTTCCAATTTTCACAAGTCAAACTGTATACTAAAGGAAATACAGCATCATTTTTCATATCAGCTTACCCTGGACATTTCTGGTGTCTTGGCTTCTCCATGAACTTAACCCTGGACACTGCCTTGCCCTTGAACTGATCACTTAAAACCAAAGTTTCCATCCCTCAAAATTATTACAACAAAACTTGTGTTCCCCCAAGTCCACTCCTCAGGCATCATGCTTTTTTTTCATGAAGTACATTTTCCACAGATGAGAAAAACCACAGTAAAAGTGGTTCTATTCAGTTTCTGGTTAGAGAAAAACTGTCTTCAGGAGCAAGGTTCCTCCTGAAATCTGGTATATGTAGGCTATTCATATCCAGAAATCCAGTGCTTAAATCCTAAGGAGGATATTCAGGGAATACGTTTATTCCTCTAATAACAAATCATATTGCTATCCATGTCCAGACCTTGTGTAAGTGCTGCCCTACACCCTGCACCAACGCATATCACAGACTATACCAAAGGAAGGAGACATATTTCATTTGCTAGGTTCTTTTTCTTTTTTTTAATTTCCTATATCAACTATCATGTATTCCTATGATTTAGGACAGAATTTCAGGTTCAAAAGAGGCTCATCACAAGGAGTTAGTATTTTCTCTCTGCTACATCAGTCCACAGGGAATGTGAAGAAACTGGGAACTCACTGCAGTGAACAGTTTTATTTTACAGGAAGCAAACAGAGCACAAATTGAAAATTGTCTTTGTCAAGTACTATGTTACACTTGGAAAAAATGGGGGTAATAAGTGAAGCAGAGACACTGAACAGATAAGGAAGTATAATCTCTCCTTGGCACACGTTTTTCATAGGCAATTTCTTATGGAATATGTGTTAATTTATTTTTCCCACTCTCAGACAAGCAATCCATATGTGCTCAACAGTCAGTGTTTCTACTGACAATGTATCAGCTTACCAAAGGGGTGATTACCCTAAATAAAAACTAAGTGGACAGCATACTTCATTTTCCCACTTATGTATGCAAAATGGCAGAAGAAAGAAGAGAGAATTATTTCCTTCCTAGAATAGCATCATAGAGTTTTCCAGTCCTCTTGACTTGAATCACTCCAAAGCCAGCTGCCTCCAGGAGCTTGCTGTACTCTGCTGCTGTTCACTCTTTCCCTTCTGTCTGGACCAACATATTCATTGAGTACAGTTGGGTTTCTACAGGCCCACTTTTATCTTCATTCAGAAGTGATTCAACCAGCAGCACTCCACCACCTGGTGGAGTGAACAGAAAGAAAACACACTCTGAGCAATGACAAGCAGCCTCTACATTAAGTCATATTTCAGCATCACAGAAGACAATGAAAGAGCCAAAGCATCAGAGCATGTCTCTGCTTGGCTATGTAGGTATTGATGTCCCAGGGCTGAAGAGGGTGCTATGGCTGGGATGGAAATTTCCCATTTTCCCCATCTGAAATTCACAGGACCTTACTGATTTTGCTCAGAAGCTGACTCTGTAGGCAGTGTTTTCATTGAACTTTGAGGTTCACTGGGATGCTTAATGAGATATTTTACTATGATGTATACACTTGTGTAACAGCACAATGTTATGTCACATATCTGATATTCCTTCTGAGAGCAGTTATTTTTAAAATAAAATACCAAAAAATATTTAAGTGTTAATCCTTCTGAGAAAAATGCCTTTTAAAGAGCTCACATAATTTTCTCATAAAAAAGGCACAAGCATTGGTAGACATTAAATAACCATTCTGCTACATTTCATTATCTTGTATAAAAATAAGCTAAAAAAGATGGCAGCTGAACCTGCAGCACAAAGACACTGCAGGGTCTCTCCCCTTGGAGATGGCTGAACCTCATCAGAGGCATGCAGGGAGCCCTCATAGCCAAACATGCAGACACAGAGTTCATAAGAGCAAAGAGACAAAGGCTAATGAAAGCGAACTACGTCACCTCCAGCCTAATGGTAACACTCTTAGTGGCCCCTGGCATCAAAACACTGGGAATCACAACTTTAGTATTTATAACGTGAAAAGAGTCACTGCAGACTAGCCTTCTTTGGCTTCCTCTTTCCACATTTAGAAAGATGGGAAATTAAAAACAGAGCCACTAAACCAGGCCCTGGGAAAGCAGTGATGGAGCCCACAAGGGAGCCATATGACTTTTTTGAATCCTGGCAGTATTCAGCAGCACTGGGACAGCAGTGTAAGAGGCTGCAGAGAGTCTCTCAGCCTAATGGTACTGACTGAAGGGCAGAAGGGAAAACCTGGCACCAGAAAAATTTATCAAGCAGGCATGAAAAAAAGCCACAGCTGCCATGTATGCAAGGGGATAAACCACTACTCACACAAATTAGATTGCAGAAAAAAACATTGAGCTTCCTAAAACTCTCATCACTCTCACATTCCCCTTTTTAACCCAACCAAGACAGTAAAACACTCCCTTTACTGCTTACAAGATTCTGACATATGTCCTGTTTTCCAGTGCTGTACCTATCATATATTGTAGGAGTTATTTTTTCTTTTCATAGTTTGTAAAAGACAGTTCAGAGGCTTGTTAAGGAAGATCTATTGTTAGTCACATCCCAGGTCACAGACCCATCTGAAAGGGGAAAGGTATAATCCAGTAAGAACATCTCTGCCACATTTACTCTACAGAGTTTTGGCCAGTCATGAATTTCAGCATTTCTATTCAGCATTAGTTTAATTGGAAAACATTTGTTTTTATATCCTTCTTATATTGTGGAGCCCAAAGCTATACACAGTGCTCAAAGTGGGACTGCACCTACCCTGAGTATAGTGGGCCAACCACTTCCTTTAACAGCTCAGTCTGTGCTTGATACACCCAATGCAGAAGTTGTCCATTTTGGCCACCACAGCAAATTGTTAGTTCCTGTTGAGCTTATCATCAGCCAAAACCCCCAGATCCCTTCCTGCAGAGCTGCACTCAAACCCCTTTACCCCAGTCTACAAGTACATCCAGGATTACACCATCCCAGATGCAGAATCTGGAATTTGTCCTTCTAAAATTCCATGTAGTTGGAGATTTTGCAGTGGTCTAATCTATCAAGATAAGGCTGTAAGTCCTCTCTACCCTCAAGGGATTCAGTGGTTCCCCCCAACTTAGCATCATAAGCTACCTAGTTTAGCATCATTGGCAAATGACTTGGTAACATTCACAAGAGGGAAGACTCTTTTATCTTCAGTTAGAACATGGTTGAGGTTACTTCTCAAAAACATGACAAGAATATGAATTTTGAAATCACTATAGATTGTTAATGAGGAAAATTCAAACTGAAATTGCATAGAGGAATTTTATGCAAATGCACATACACACAGGAAAATGGCATCAGCAAGCATTAAGGAAATTGAAACTGCTCCCTGTCTGCCTTAATGATATGCTGTCTGGAAGAGAGTCATTATAAGACACTCTGTATTCACAGTCCCTTCCATCCGAAGAGACATAACATACAAATGTTATCAAACCTAGCCATCTGCATGGTAAATTAGGAAAGGGAAGAAAATAGTTTAAAAATCTTGTTCTGCATGGTATAACAGAGGGGGGAAAAGACAATTGATGTCAGCCCTCTGTTTCTCAAATTTCAAAAATTAAAAGTGAGAAGAAATCCTACCACAGAAGGAACCTTCCACATTTAAGGCAGTCAGACAACAAGCCCTCATGTATAAACCACTATGTTTTTAAACCTTCATGCAGAGACAAGGTCTACTCATCCAAGCCTCCAAAGGTCAGTGGGCTCTCAATAAATGTTAGGTCCATCCTGAGGGCCAGATCTGCCTCAGTTGTTTGTTTGGTTTTTTTTTTCCTTTAGACTTCTAACATGCTTATTCAAGTTCAAAGTCAGTTTATATTATGATGCTTTATTATGAACTATTTTATTCTCAGAGGAGAATGTCTCTGAGCATTTCAGTCCTAGACATCTATATAAGACTGTTATACATCTTACCTTGGAGACTAAAACTCCACTGACATATTGCACAAGGAATTGAGGATAGCCAAGGTCTTCTGTTGAATCCATCTTTCTGGACTGAGGCATAGATTTCCTAGCCTTCTTAATTTTAATAATCTTCTTTCTACAAGACACAGAGCACAGCAGCTGAACCACATAATCTTATTGCTTCTGAGAAACACACTGGTTACAAAATGTGTTAGCTGAGTTGTTTGGCTTTGATGTGTTCTTCTATCAGGTTCAGCTGTTTCTTCCATCATCAAGTATAAGGCTAAAGAAGCAGTATGGATTAAAGCTTGTATTGTCAGTTCATCAGTCAGCAACACGCTGGTACCTCAGAAGCACTTGAAAGCTTGTAACACGCAAAACAGGAATCAGTACAGAAGAATATCAAGAACCTGAACTCAGCGCGATGCACCAGAGTTCATAACCAAAGCAGAATCTTACTTTAGGCTTGTTCAAAAGCAGATCTGTTCCACTGAACTGGCTTTTGATGTGGGAAGGCTTCAAAAAAAGAAACAGAAGATAGCAAGGGATAGAGTTTAATATGAAGAAGAATTCTATTGATCTGGCATGCAGCTCGGCCAGACAGGTGTGCAGAACAGCAGATTGTAAAACATAATCAGTACATTTTACCTCATCTTTTCTCTATTTCACTAGGCTTGTTCCTCCCCTACCCACCTTGATTCCTCCATTTTCCTGCCTTTGGCCCTTTCTCTAAATACTCCAAGTTTCCCACAAGTTCCACAGTAATTACCACAAGCCCACTTTAACTTCCCATGATGTTTTCACTCTCAAAAGCCCTTTGACAATTTTGTTATTGCCCTTCTTTTCAGCTAAAAATATCTGGCTGAACTTCTTAATGGATTTGTGGGCATCCTCCAGTGGTCCTCCACTAAGGGGACAGGGAGTTCTAATGTTTGTCACCATGCTTCTCGTTGCCTGTTTGCTAGCTTTTGTACCTAGATGTGGTTTATTATTGCTTTTGTCTCTTGCTTTTGTCTGTGAGGCTGAAGAGCCCTTAACCATCTGTCTCAAAATTAAGGTACCCTCACATTATGGATTTCTAAATATCCTTAGCATTCAAAATGTCCTACTATACATAGATCAGAAACAGTATCTGTTTCCCAGCTTCTAATACTACAGGGTCTCCCATGTTACCAAAATACTAGGCCTAAACACACAAAAGTCAGAGCAAATTCCAAACTATAGAAAAATGTACAGCTCCTCATTCTGGACAACATGGCCCAGAATCTGTGCAGCTTGTATTCAACAAGACATCATTTTTAATTTTTAAATGTTTTTAATAAGCATTGAGGGGTGAACAGTTTTGTCATGCTGTGGCATCCTTAGCATTCCTATCACAACCTGGAACTGCAGTCTTCCTTTCGTACTATAAATGCTGAAAGAAGAAACCAGCAACACGTAACACAGGCACTGCTTCATTTATCACACAGAAGGTTTATGGGTTGAAGACTGTATTCCATTTCAAAAAAGCATTACCTATTTCAAAGGCACAAGATACACCACAGAATAAAGACATAATATGTATCCTTCTAACAACATGAGTCTTAAGTCATTCTCAAATCTCATACTGAGATGTTGGAAAAACCAATACGTTTTATGTGCTTTAAGTCAGCTCCTGACAGCCTGATTGCACTAATGTGCAACATAAAGACATATTTCCTATTTTAAGAGATCTGTTTCACCCTGTAACAATGAAATTGCTTTTAGCAAGCCTGGACATGTATACTACACCCTTTCAGAAGCTGCATGGTGCAAGAACACCCAGTTCTTCTGAAAAGGCTGCTCTACTGATAGCCTTGCAGAAGACATTGTGCTCAGGGAGTCAGTGTCTTGGACAGGCCACATCTGCTCTGCTGGGCCTTGTTCTTAGGGCCTGAGAAACTCATGTGCTATTAAGGTAATGTGTAACCCATAAAATATTTGGGAAAAGTAAGCTTCATGTGGACCAAGGGGTGGAATGCACTGATCCTAAGCAGGAGCTTTTTGTACACCCAGGAGCCAGTGCCCGCCATGGCCATGCTGCATGTGCAGGGTGGTCTCAGACCTGTGCTGTGCCACAAATACCCCTCAGCTGCAGGAGGGCTCAGGCAGCTCCCACTTGGGGCCAGTGATTGCACCACCTGCATGGCCTGGCCTTTAACAATGCAGCAACAAGTTCTTGTGAGAATGGCCTTTTTTTTTTTGTAAGAAAATAATAACCCAAACAACCCAAAATGAGGTGCTTCCTTCCATGGACAGTGTTTGTACAATGTACTGTGGGAAAATACAACTAGGGGCTCCATCCAGTGCTGCATGGACATGGGTGCCTGGCATCTGAAGTGCCATCAAGCTTTACTTGCTATCTATATGCCTCTTTTTTCATATTAAAACAGTTATTTTATCAAGCCATTTGTTGCAGGCCTTCCTTACTGAGTTCCAGAAAGCACCCCTGCCTTCAGTGCAGAGCATTCTCCACAACCCTGAAAGAGCTTCATTCAAAGTGTTGCCCTTCCCCTACACTAAGCTAGTGTGTAATAAGGCTTTTTTGAAGGGCTAAAGCATTAGAAGGGAGAACTGTGGAGAATTTGGGGGGGAAAAAACCATACACACTTATAGAAGCATACACAGTTCAGGACAACCGGGAGACAGGTCCCTGGTGACTCAAGGGTTGTCTAGAGCAGGCCAGTGGAAGAAGGGAGACCTGAACCTTGGAGCCAGCAGGGAGCCTGGAGCATGGTTCCTACAGTGCTTCTATAGCCACAGATCCCGTGGAACAATTTCCCACCCTCCATTTGAGGTCGTCTTTGGCAAGATGTTTCCAGGCAGCATTCAGCCCCTAGCCTCTGCCTGATCCTGCTGCAATGGGTCTGTTGTCTTTCTAAGCAGGGGTTCCTTACTCTGCTCCTCCCCTGTTTTTTCCTCGCTTAGTTACTGTTTTTTCTGTTGTATTTGAAGGAGGATTTTCCTAGTGCTCAACATTGTGCTTCTTCAATGACCCATGACTATCAGCAAGTTCTGAAAAGCAGCAGCCACCAGCTTCCAGTTAGCGCGTTAAGATGGCAAATTTCCTGGCTTTTCCTGCCCTCTGCTGTTTCACGTAATTCCCAGGCCATCAAGCCAAGGACCTGCTGGAAGTTTCTGTCCTGCCAGATGGAGCAGCCTGGGGAGCAGCTGACCTCACGCAGCCCAGCCAAGCACAGCCAGTCTCAGCTCACAGGCTATATTTCCTGCCTGGTGCATTCTGCTCTGGGCCGATTCCCCCCAGCTATGGCCAGGTTTCATTCATTACTCCTAACCCATATCAGAGCTAGAAAATTTATGTCAGTCTATATGGTGAAAAACTCTGTGAAAGGGGGAAAGAACTCTATTGACAGAGACATCTGCATCAAACAGAAAACATCCCACTGCAGCACCATGAAAGGGCGCAAACCTGGGAACGGCTTTCATCACCCAAAACACGAGTAGCTTGGAAACCTCCGCCTTATTTCCTTTGTTCCTACACAAGCTTTTGTAAAGTTAACATATCCAGTGACAAGCAAAAAATACAGACAAGAGGTCTTATATATAGCAAGGTATCATCAGAAATGTCTGTTGAAACAGGGAAACTATAGAACAAACAGGGTTTTAATTTGCCTGCATGCAGCAAAGCACTTGTTTCAGGTTCTCTTCACGTTGTTTGTTACTTAGAAAAAAAAAACAACTCCCCAAAATCCAACATTCCAATGATGCACGCTGTCCCACCATGTCTCTGTAACTGCGATGACATTAAAGCCTTGTGTCTCCTGTGTGTACTGAGGCTACTTTCTCCCTATCCTCCTCTGACAGTCACACAAGTGGGAGGCTCCTGTAGATGGGTACTGAGTAAACTATCTCAAGCTCCTCCAGTATCCAGCTTAATGGGCAAATGCAATTAGTGTTCAAGAAACAAGTGCAGAGTGACTTTCTATTGCCTTGTCCAAATGTTTCTCAATTCACTAATGTGTTATTCTGCTTCCAAGAACTGGGTGGGTAATGGCAGACCATGTTTGATCAAACAATTTAAAGAAATAACAGCAGGCACAACAGAATGACTCGGCTACATCATCTTCCTACCTGTTCTGTAACAAGAATCCCTGGGCTGCAACCAGTCACTAAGGAACACTCTTTCATAATTTAAATCAAAGTCTAGAGGAAATAAAAAATTAATATCATTTTTTCATGCAAAACTCCCCAAGGCCCAGACAGGATTTCTCCTGAAACTCTGAAAAGACCACAGGGAGACATCATTTGGTCTAGGTTTTATTATATCAATACCTCAGGAATAAAAATACAGGCAAGAGAGCTCGGTACAGGGATTAGCTTTATTTTGCAGGAATTCAAGTACAAATTCAGCTCTGTTTTTGTGTTAAAATCAGAGAGACTGACACAAGCTGAAGCAGGCCCACTACACATTTCTTCTGTGCATTGTTTCTTGTGGAACAGGTGTTTATTTCTTTCTTTTCCTCCCAGATCCAAAGGCAAGCCTAGCCAGGCTGCCACATTTGCAATATATGCGTGTTCAAGATCTCTTATTAGTGATTCTTCTGACAATGTATCAGCTTACAAAAAAGTTGGCAGCCTTAACTAAAAGCTAGAGTTGATCCTTCCCCCCTAAGAAGAGAATAGCACGTTTCTCCACTTTTTCTGTCTTGTTACATACATAAAACATGTACTACTATTTCCTTCCTAAAACAGCATCATAGAGTTTTCCAGTCCTCTTAACTTGAATCACTCCAAAGCCAGCTGCCTCCAGGAGCTTGCTGTACTCTGCTGCTGTTCGCTCCTTCCCTTCTGTCTGGACCAACATATTCATTGAATACAGTTGGGTTTCTACAGGCCCACTTTTATCTTCATTCAGAAGTGATTCAACCAGCAGCACTCCACCACCTGGTGAACAGAAAGAAAACACACTCTGAGCAATGAAAAGATGAGCTGTTTTTGAGCTGTTACTAGGACAGATCCTAACCTTTACTTTCAGGAAGAAGCAGCCTCTATGTTGAGTCACATTTCAGCATCACAGAAGACAATGAAAGAGCCAAAGCATCAGGGCATGTCTCTGCTTGGCTATGTAGGTATTGATGCCTCAGGGCTGAAGGGGATGCTATGGCTGGGATGGAAATTTCCCATTTTCCCCATCTGAAATTCACAGGACCTTACTGATTTTGCTCAGAAGCTGACTCTGTAGGCAGTGCTTTTGAAACTCCGAGGGTTCATTGGGATGCTTAATGAGATATTTTACTATGATGTATACACGTATGTAAACAATACCCAAAATTCTCAATCCTTACACTTTATACCTTGAGAGAGGAGTCCCTGCAGAGAAGGAGACAAAAACTGGAAGCCAGACAAAGAGATCTTAGACCAGGTGCTATTTGTCTCAGCTGCACGTGGCTGGCTTAGGAAAGCAAAGGACTAAACCAAGAAACTCCCGCACTGAAACTCTGCCACCAAAACTCAGCATCAAGACTGGTGTGCTTCACATTACTGATGGGTGAGAGTCTCTCTGCTCTTCAAGAGCTCACACCTACCAGGTTTGCAAGCTTTGTAGACTTTTGCCAGCAGTTGTTTGCATTTGTCATCATCCCAGTCATGCAGTATCTTAGATAAAATATACAGTTCAGCTTCAGGAATTGAATCAATAAAGAAGTCTCCTGTAAAGCAAAAATACATACATTATACAAATCCCCACAACACTGAGAGCTGAGTTATGCAAATATTTTCAGTTCTGTTCAGCTCTGGGCTTGCCATGTCCTTCACACGTATCATACAGCGATGGAATTACCAGGTAAAAGTCCTATATTGCATTGGATAGGGAATTTTGCTCTTGTTCAGTCTCAAGAAGATCTGAAATATTTAAAGGCAGCAACTCATCCTGAAACAGCCTTTGTTGCACAGGAAAGCATTTGAGTTTAGGCTTTCTTCAATGACAGAGATTCATAAAGCATTAAGGAGATAGGTTCACATGGTTTCTGTCATGAAAAAGAAAGAAAGAATATTGCATTATCTAAGAAAATTTTCAAAAATCTTTGGTAATCACAGAGTTACTTCATAACTCTGTAGCTAAAAATACACCTCTCACTTCCTAGCACTAGCTTTGTCATGCTTTTTGTTTAGCACCTGGTGTACTGCATTCAGATTTTTTTCTCAGCATTTTATTTTGTCATTTCTTCTCCCATTTTGTTGCATCTTTGTTTTTATACACTCCCCTCTCCTCTAAAGGCTTCTTTTATCTCTCTGAGTTTTGAGCAATATGAAGAAATTCCAGCACTTTTAAGACTTTTGTCTTAAACATGTCGTAAACATTCAAAATGAGATCCCCTTGTACTCATTTTCCTCCTAGATGGTACAAAAACTATGCAGGATCAGTGGCCTGGGCAAGAGAAATGTGAGGTAGCTCACTCATTTTCATGGTCTCAAATAGCTTAGGACTTGAAAACCAATCAGTCGTGACCAGAGAAGGAAAACCCCTTGTTCAGAGCAGGCCTGGTAACCCTCACATCTGCCAGGAGGTTTGCACAGGAGAAAAGGGGAGTGTTAGGAAAATTTATAACAAAGCATGGCAGATTTCAAAATTCCAGGATGCCTTTTTTTTTTTTTTTACTGCTAATGTACCCTTGTTCTGAAGAAATTAAATAGTTCTCTTCAGGAATAAAGAACTTCTGTTGCGGAAAAACTGAGTTGTGTCTCTGATAGCTGCTGATGGACAACTGAGACAGCTGCAGACCCGGGCTGGGGAGGCTGCAGTCTGGGACATGGTTCCCATAAGGGGCAGCTGGAGACCTGAGCCTCCAGTATGATACCTCTGAGCAGAGCCAGGGCTCCAGAGCAACAGCTGTGACAACACCACACTACTGTCCACACCTACCTTCATGGAAAGCGATCTGATGCTCCTCGGGGGTAACAAATTGTTCTTTGGCCACTTGCACAACTTTGGGCAGGTCATAAATTGTGACGGTAGAATTTGGATACAAAGAAGCACACTCTCGGGCCAAAGCTCCTCCACCTCCTTTGGGAACAGTAAAAAAAGGTCAGCACTGACACAAAACCAACCTGTTCAGTGACATCCCCATGAAATCATATAGGCAATGGTGCATTAATCCTCATGGAAGCTGGCAATGTGCATTTGCACCCCACATGTTGCTGAGAGGAAAGAGGAGAGGCAGGAGAGGCCAGTGTCTCCATGTGTTCTGCAGGAAGGTCCGGGGCTCACAGCACCCAGGCATGTGGAGTCAGCCCCAGCCCTTACAGCTCTTATACTCTCTCCTAGCCAGACCCAGCTACAGGTGCTAGAAGGTGAAAAATGCAAAACAGTGACTAAACCAGGCTCTGGGAAAGAAGTGAGAGAGGCCAGAAGGGAGCCTGCCTTGTCCCATGAATCTGGCCAGCTCTCAGTGGCACTGGGACAGCAGGGTGCTGCAGGATAAGAGGCTGTAGGCAGTACCTCAACAACCATGACTGAAAGGGAAGAAGGAAAGAGTCTAGCATTGGAAGACTGCATCAAGCAAGGCATGAAAAAATGCTAAAGCTGCTGCATCCACAAGGGGATGAGTGACTGCTCACATAAATGAGACTGTAGAGAAACGCATTCAGCTTCCTAATGCTCTCAGCATTCTCACATTTCTGATTTTTACCCAATCAAATCAGTAAAATGCTCTTCATATTGCTGAGATATGTCCTGCTTTCCATTGTTTTGCCCATCATATAACATAGGAGTTGTTTTCCTCTACAGAGCTTACAAAAGACAGTTCAGAGGCTTGTTAAAGAAGATCTTCTGACACTCACCTCCCAGGTCGTAGATTTGCTTGAAAGGGGAAAGGTCAAATGCAGCAAGAACATCTCTGCCACATATAGTCCATACTGAGTTCTGGCCAGCCATGAATTTTAGCATTTCTTCATCTGATCTAGCAATGCAGACACAGCACAGACAGAAAGTACCTTACCATATCCCTGGTGATTCCTATCATATAACTGCTACTACATGTTTTAGCTTAAACAATAATCTCTGGTTTTATTGACACAGAATATGTCCTCTTTGCATATAAACCTATCTTGAGTATTACTGTAGCAGGAGGGTACAGCTATGAATTCATGCATTTAAATAGGGAATTACGACTAGTGAAATCCAACCATGTATTATGCTGCTTATTCTCAGAATTTCCAAGGGATTTTTTTTCCCCCTCAACTACCATTGCCTCTGTCAGAGATCTGTAATGTTTTTCAGATTAGGAAATTATATACTTCTATTCAAAATATCGGACAGTATCCCAGTAATTGATATTGTAGAGAAATAAAAACATTGCATGACGCTGATGAGAGGAATTCTCACATATTCAATTGTCCTGAGCCATAACTAAAAACATCAGTTTTATCCACAACAAGAGGAATAAAATTTCTATAAATAATCAAATGATTACCTGTACATTGCTCCAAAAGGATCTTTAGATGAAATGCCAAAAGCTCTTTCATATTGGTTTCTTCCTTCTCTAAAACAGCAATTTAAAAAGCATATGACAGTGCTGATATATTTCTCAACCTTTCACAAGAACAACTGTTTTTTTTCAAGGTCAGGTTGGGATGGCACTTTGAACAACCTGATCTAGTGAGTGGCATCCATGGTAGGAAGGCTGGAACTAGATAATCTTTAGAGCCTTTTCCTACCCAAACCATTCTAGGATTCTGTGACTTAAGGGAACACACCTCAGGTAAAGATACAAGACTGGTGCAATCATCACCATCATCTACACCATGTTTGGTCATCAGTTGCATGGACTGGAACAAGTGAGACTCCAGACCCATATTAAACTGCTCCTAAAAGCCTTTGCAACAGAAGCATCCTTAGCAACCATTGCTCAGCATTTACTTTGTTGATACCACCTCCAGTAAGAGCCACTGTAATGATAAAGTGCTTTCCTGGAGGTGAAACATAAAGAAATATGGTTTTTAGATCATCTCTGTAATGAGAGGGGAAAGGAAAACAAGAACAGACACAAATGGAAAACAAGGGGGAAAAAAAGCATACATATTTTCCATATTATCTGTTGCTTTTAATTTCTAAGAAGCAGCCAGCATCTTTATTGAGCTCTTCCCCAGAAGCACATCATTCAGAGCATTGACACAGATGCTGCAAAGCAACAGACAGCACACGACACTCCTCCTTACCTCACAGCATCAGCCAGGTACTGCCAGCACTGGTAGACTGTATTGGAATAATACATCATAATATGATACTGAGACTTCGGACTTGATTTTGTAAGGTAGATGTTGGAAATTTCTGTGTTTCTGTAGAGGGCTAAGGGGTAAAATAAATATATTTACTAATATATGTGATATAACACCTTGCCAAGTCTATTGTACAGCTTGGTGTTTATCACCAGAAAATGTCTGTAGAGCCAAAGATACAACTCCATTACTTCTACAACCAAATCTTTCCACGGCAATGAGCAGTGGGTGAGGGCTGCTGAAATCTATGTTGCCCCATTCAATCTGGGTAAACACTATCTCCCTACACTTAACTCCAGCACCAAACATTTATTTCAAGGAGAACAAAATAAATGCCTTACAAGTGTTATAATTTACATACAAGCTTCTGGTCTCAGAGGAAGCTTCTCACATTTAAATGAGAAGTCTTTGCAAACAAGTCCTTTTTCTGATCAACAAAGTCAGTAGGTGGGGGACAAGTCCCAAAAACAGCAGGCCAACCACCCCTATCATCTCTCAGTTCACTAGGGCAGGACCTTCTGCAGACAGAATGCCTAAAGGACTCCCAGAAATCTCCTCCCACTCCCCACAATGTGTCTGCAGTGGCATCACTCACCCCGGGACTGGCATATCAAAGGAATATAAAAGACAAATCCTGCTCTCCTCAAACCCATTGGGCAACAGGTATAATCCCTAAAACAGAGCATGCCAACACAAGGCAGAGCAGGGGACACAGCTTGTGAGATTCTAGCTAGTCCTGACCAGCTGTCTGATGGCCAGAGATCCTTTCTGTCCAAGTGGACTCCATGTTTCTGATGTAAGGACAAACTTACATCACCTCTCAGTTCTGATCAATAACTTAACAAAATAGTTCGCATGATAGTAAAAACCCAAAAAACCAAAACCTGTTTTTAAATCATGCTGTTACCCATCCACCCTGGCATTTTGTTTTAAGGTTTAAAATCCTGCCCATACCCCAGAGATTTCTTGAGACAAGCTCTGCAGAGATCCTGTATATCTTCTCCAAGGTCACATGAGGCTCTTGCACATAGAAGTTTAGGGCTATAGAGCTCTGCACCTGTGTTTCACTTTATACCTGTGATCATGCTGACATTTGCCTCTTTCAGCTGAAGAGTGAATCCCAAGAGTGATTCTCTCCTTCTTTCAGCTACAGTAACTCACTTAACATTTGGTATCACCTTTGCCCACACATCTTACCTCACTTTCAAAACCATCAGGGGTTTAAATCTTTTAGCTTGATCCCATTTCTCTGCCTTCATTACCTCCTTCTTGTGTAATCTCTACTGCCAAGAGCTTCAATCCCACACAGGCATCCAGCAGTCTTTTCATCCCCATGGTGCTGGCACCCAGATGTGCAGCAATGGCATCTGAAGACAGAGGCTTTCCTGACTCCAGAAGAAGATCAAACACCCCCAACTCACAGGCAGTGAACATAACCTTAGGGTAGGGAAAGGTGGAACTGAGGGATTAGGTGAAAGCACTAAAGACTACTGCATCTCACAAGCTGCCTAATTAGAGGACATATACACATCATAATATTTATTTCAGATAAACTTGTATTTCATATAAACAAGTCTGATTATTAAACTGTAGTTTAGCCAAGCACTGATATAACATACTATGCATGCAATGCACTCTTTGTTAGTTTCCTTTTTAGTTTTCCAGTGAAGCCAGCCAATGCTTTTTGGCTTCCAAAAGTCCACATTTAGAGACCAGGTTTTTTGTGTAAATGTTCCTGCCACTTCCTTAGTTTAGGAGCACATTCTTACAATCTCCTGGAAAGATCAAAGGCAAGACTGGGTGGTGGTGCTTGTTCTCTCTTTTTGTCTCTGTTTCCGTTTCTGTTTACCTGAGGATCTAACACATGCTTCAGTGAACCCTGGAGACTGTCTCATGGCTTGCAATAGGGGTAATATCCCATTCTATGGACTTTGTTTTCAGGGACTGATGTGAAAGACTACTGAGGTCTTCCAGAAGCAGGGAGTTTCCTCTCATCCATAAAAACTGCTTCATGCAAGCCAGCAAAATTGCCCAGTTTTTCCATAGAGAAGGTGTGTAACTTCTCCAGCAACATCTGTCAGCCTTCAGACAGACATAGCTAACCATTCATAAAAAAACCCCAAACAACCATCCTTCTTTAGCTATACATAGTCAACTTTAAAAGTATTAGCCTATTACTCTGGTCACATAAACACTCCTGAAACAGTAACAAAGACATCAATTCAATTGACTGCCTGTATCGACAATGATTTGAGCTACAATAATTCCTGTACAATGAAGCTCCTTTTACCTGGAGCAAGAACATGGCTTAATCAAAGTTGAAATTGTTTCTCAAAAACACAGTACTAACAGTGTTAATTTGGAAAGTATTGGGCACTTCTTTTTCTCACAAGGTGATTTTTCATTATCTATTTTTCCTCTCTTTATTGTCAGCTCTGTCTTTCAGGAGTTTAAGGTACAGAGGTATTTGCACAACCCAAGGAGCATTCCTTCTGTTATCATGTTGGCCAGAGGTGCAGCAAGGGACAATAGGAAACTAAGTAGTAAATGAGGAAAGAATCATCCACTGCATTGGGTACTATAATTTTATGCCTGTATGCTTAAGCAAATAACATCAGTAAACAATAAGATTGGAATTACTAGTTTTACCTTTGTGCCTTAAAAATATGCTGATGGAAAAACAGTCATTATACCAGTACTTTCACCTCTTCCAAAGACTTGCATTCAGGACCTAAAGAGAAATCCTTGAATATTTCTGTCTAAGGAGGCATACTCTTTCTAAGACTGAGTTATATTTCTTACCTTTGAGATTAAAAATCCATTGCTATATTGCACGATGATTCGAGGATAGTCAAGGTCTTCTGGGGAACCCATCTTCCTTCTGGACTGAGACACAGATTTCCTGGCTCTCTTAATTTAAATAAGCTTCTTTTCACCAGACACAAAGCACAGCAGCTGATCCACATAATCTTATTGCTTCTGAGAAACACACTGGTTACAAAACATGTTAGCTGAGTTATTTGGCTTTGATGGGTCTTTCTACCTGGTTCAGCTGTTTCTTTGGATCTTCCATCATCAAGGCTAAAGAAGCAGTATGGATTAAAGCTTGTATTGTCAGTTCATCAGTCAGCAACACGCTGGTACCTCAGAAGCACTTGAAAGCTTGTAACACGCAAAACAGGAATCAGTACAGAAGAATACCAAGAACCTGAACTCAGTGCAATGCACCAGCGTTCATAAACCAAAGCAGAGTCTTGCTTGGGACTTGAAACTTGCTGTGATGGGCACAGTCCAGGGGACCCTGGGCTGGCAGCTGGGTACACCCCATCCCTAAGTGCAGAAGCAGCCAGTCCAAAGAGAAGCTGTAAGAGTCTGTTTGCTGTTTTCTCATTGTGACCAGTTTGCTCTGATGATGATCACTCAGGTGAAGCCTATGAGGAATTAAATCTACCCTTGTTACTTTTCTGTATTTTGCAGATCCTCCCACCTACCCTGATACTAGCTTAGAAACCAATACCAAGCAGGGGTGTCCTACTTGTGCTTTGCCGTGTTTTGACAGAGCAGGGTGCTGAGGGATGACAATACATTTTACTTTTTCCAGTTGGCTATTACAGTCTTCCTCCCCTTCTCTGCAAAACTAACCATGGGAAGCAGAATGCCCTTGGGAAGAAACAATTAAATGATTGCCAAGTGCAAGATGGGGAATGGATTTCAACTTCATACAGGACATACCTCATAGGTCTTCATCAGAAAACTAAACCCCTGGATTACTTTCCTGAAATCTTGCTGCCCCACTGTTCATTTCTCCATCTTGTAAATGCCTAACATCTTGCCCATCTCACCTTGGGACGGATGTGGCAATACTCAGGTGAGGAAAGATCCTTTCTATCAAGGAAAAGACTCAGTTTTTGTATCACACATTTAGTGACCCTTCAGGAAACAATGTTAAATGAGACCTTATTTAGGTAATACACAGAAGACAAAATGTGACAAACCAGAATTTTTTCAGTGGCAGCTTTGTCCATGCTTCAGATTCCACTGTATAATCCTTCTCCGAATCTGTATTTTACATTGAAATCCTTACATTTTAGCCAGAAGATGTTCTATTTCTTTCAGCGAGTAGTGAAACGGCAACTTTCTTTCAGTCAGCTGTTAAAGTTAGTCAAGCAGATATAACAGTTTTCAGCCTTTTTCCCCTCTGTATGCAAACTCAGTACCTGTTCCCCAGGTTCTACCACAGTTCCCTGTGTTACCAGAGTACTAGATACGAACATTACAAGAGTTACAGCAAACATCAAACTGCAGAAACATGTAGAACTGCTCCTCCTGGCCAACACAGCATATAAACATAGTGCTATTGTCTTGTTAGTGCATCAGATTCAGTGTTCAGTACAGGTTAGACACTAATATTCTGTGTATACCCTGTGTGCAGGCTGGGCATTCCAGCACCAGCACACCTCTGACAGAGTGACTGTGAATCTGTGCAGCTTGCATTTAACAAGACACTGAAGGTTTCAAATACACAGCTACACTCATAATGGACACCTTCCCCTGCTATCTCCAGCTCAAGGAGAGCGCATGAGCTCAGTTACTATTTATGAACTTCTGTCTGCATATGCAATAAGCTATCAGCAGAGTCCATTTACTTGGACAAATCTAGATCCGCTCTTGGTGAACACACTACAGCTCTCCCCGTGCTTTGGTTTCATTCCAAAGACAGCTCCGTAGAAAGAGAAAGTTTAAAACTTTCTCACTAAGTCTCCATCTGCATGGCTAACCAATTCAACTTATTTCCCTCAATACCATTCCCTTTCCTCCAATGAAAACAGAGAACTAAATTGTACATAATCAGACATCACCAGCCAAAGATAACTATTGTTAGCCAAAGAGATTAGAAAGCTGTATGAAAACAAATTTTTTTCTCTTCTAAAGGCCAATTCTACCTGCTACTGAGAAACTGGTGCAATTTCACACAAGCATAAGGATTTCCCACTCCTGGGATCATAACAGCTATTCAGCCCCAGGCCGTAAACGCACTTCACTTAAGGCAAAGTTATATGGTACATGAGTCTCCACTAATAAAATGACCACACAGTTAATTAAACACACTTGAAGTTCTTTTTCAATTATGACTAAATCTGGCTGTTGAGGACACCAGTTATAATCATCTAATGGGATTACTACTAGTAGTGAGATGTACGGGAGGAGGCTTGCAGATAACCCACACCAGATTGAAAAAAGCCACACGTAGTGTGTAGCTGTTTCCAAGTAAATTGTTAGTGAGGCTTAAAGTTTAAGCTCCTTTTAAGCTACAAATGCATTCATGAAGATGAAATTGCAATGGCTTGCTCTCTCTGAAAACCCTATCAAGGTTTCTCTCATAGGGCATAGACCACGTGCAGGCTAAAGCCCTTATTTTACCACCACAGTTCTATTTCAGTGATGCATTTTTCTTTGCCTAAATGACTCACTACGGACAAATGCTACCCAAAAAACAATTATGTCATTTTTGCATAACATTTGAAAGTAAGAAATTATCTATGAACAAAGGAGATTTAGTAAAATGAATGTGTCTGCCAGTGAGAAATGGAAGATGACACTACTTACACACATGAAACCTTCCTTATAAGCAAAAACTACAAATCCCAGGGATGTGACTACAATGAGTTTCAATCATACCAGTAGGGAAACAACTGTGCCTTGCTATTATTAATTCTCTAAGTATGTCCAGCTTATAACAGATGCCCTAGAAGGGCACTAAGATAATACAGTTTGTGGCCTTTTTTTTAACAATCCTAAAATCCAAGATACTCAGTATCATACTTTTTCTTTGAAATAGAATATCCAGTTTTAACAAAATGCTCCTTTTCTTCTTTGTAGCTTCTAATTATTCTCATATTTTACAATAGATGCATTTTCCTAGTAACATGACTATTATTTCTATCAATTTTGACACTGACCAATTTTTTTGCCCTGTTTTCATCACATATACTAACGGCAAACACTTGGAGTGGGCAGGAAAACCTGTATATCCAGCTCATTTTCTAAGCAAACCCTCCCTTCTCTTTAGATTCACTTACAGTAAAAACTCTGACTGAGAACATCTTTTAAAGTGCATCTCAGGCAATCCAGAGTTGTTCTTGGTTTAACTCGTGGACTGCAAATAATCTCTCAACAAATAATTCAACTAAATAATCATTGAGATTTCTATCAGAGGAAAGCCGCAGCAGATGAGAGTCAGTGTTCCTGACAACAGCCAGGGTACGGTAGCTGAAAGTGGTAGATGCAGAAACTTTAAAGAGAGAGAGATACAAACAGAAAACCAAGATGGATAGCAGCTGAGGCAGGCTCTGATTTCAGAAATTACTTGTATTCTGTAAGGCATCACAAAGGAAAATTGTGGATATACAACTGCATTAAACAGGCCATTTTAGAGGGTTGGCTTTGCTGGAGATGGCAGGAAGACCTGCCTGCCCCAGGGAGGGGGTGAATAAATTCCTCATTTTGCCTTGCTTGTGCATGCAGCTTTGGCTTTACCTTTACATTGTCTTTACCTCAATCACAAGTTTTCTCACTTTTACCCTCACAATTCTCTACCCCATCCCATCAGGGGTGCGTGAGCAGCGCATGGAGCTGAGTTGCTATAAATCACAGCAGCAAGCCATGTGCAGTGAGTAGAAGAGATTTTTCCAAGCCTTCCCTTTTACAGGTAAGGTAGAAAGTAACAGATACCGCTAGGCAATTCCTCAGAGCATTGACAAACACATACTCAGGATCATATGCAGAATTGCAGGGAAAAGTAAGGTAATCAGTTCTTGTTCAGACACTTTGCTGGCAGTGCCTGGGAGTGACATTGCTACATATTGTCCTACAAATAGTCCAATATCATGGGCAGCACTCCCGAACATCCCATGCAGAGCAGGTAGGTCTCACATGGCAAGTGCCACAGTGCACATGCAGCTTGATTAGGTATCAATTAGAGAGCAATTCCAATCAGCCTTAGCCCTTTAAAAGTTTCATAACATATGCTATGGCAAAGCATTAGCCTGAGCTAACCTATGAATTATTTTTTTTGTCAGGCACCAGGAGATTCAGGAGGTGCAGCATGTGACAGGGAACCAGACCAAACTGATTTTCTGTGCTGCCACTAAAGAAGGGATGGTGGTGCACATCACTTCAAACAAGCCTCAATAACCCAGTATTAGATTAATATAAGACACTCGATCATCTATTCTGTGCACCCAGTTCTGAAGAATCAACTGCAACTAGATTGCTGCTTTATACAAACACTAGAGACAACTGCAAATTTATTGTGAAGCAGCAAAAGATACCTTCTGCAAATAATATGTTCATTAGGCAGGGAAAAGGCCAGATGCAATGCCAAATGCAATGTAAGCTTACTGAAATGGGTGTTGTATCCAGAATAAACAAACCTCAGAAGCAGGATACCAGATCAAGACAGAGGCAATACATGATAAAGACAAATTTGATTTGTATAGTAATACAAGATATCAGTGGCCAATTTTGCCCACATATTTATAACTCAAGGTATTTGCCAAACTAGTTGGTTTAATTGCTGTCATATAGAATGTAACATCTCTACCTCTGCTATCAAACAGGAGTAGCCACAATAGTCTGCTATATGATCCTACACAAGAACTGCCCTAAAGCTGACATTGGTGCAACATCCAAGTAGTCCTGATCACCGATCAGCTCTCTTAGTTTGTTTATAACCTTGTGGCACTCATTGAACTTGCATTCACAATTTTGGGAGCAACTGCAAAACTTCCTCTTTTCTCTGTCAGCTTTAAAGATGATGCTTCCAGATAACATATCAAATATTTTTTATACACATACCAAATTATGTATATGTCTTTATTTTAGGTCACTAATTACAAAGGTAGAGCCAATTAGAAACAAGATTTGGATATGCTTACAGCTTTGGTAATCGTTTTTTAGCAATATCAGTTACTTCTGGCAATTTGACTCATACATTATCAAAATTACTTTACCACAGAGGGCAGTAATCAGATGGAAAACATCACAATAATCATATTGAAGGGCTTTGGCCCTGCTCTTGTAGCAAAGCTGTTGTTTGACTAAGCTTCTTCCCAAGTCACCTAGTGCAGGCTGAGGCCAGGAGATAAAAAGAAAACTGCAGATCGAAAGGCTGGTCTGTGCAGAGGCTCACCAGCTCTCAGATACAAGAGGAGATATTCTTCTTTGAGTCTAAGAACAGGACTATGCAGTAACACTGTCCACAGCAACAGGAACTCAGATTTCTTACCCCTTTGAGACTCCTGTTCTTTGCTTCACAAGGGCTGCAGACAACCCACTCCTGGTTGCCACTGCCAGCAGCCACAATGAGGCAGCAGCACATGCAGACAGCACATGCACCAGCTCCTGCCCAGAACAGGGAGCTCCAGAGCTTTGGCCCACTAACTTCCTACCCTCTTCAGCTCAGACCTTGCTGAAGGCAGTCTGTGACAAGCAGGGTCACCTCCTCCAACAGGAGGAGGTCACATGCTTCTTTGCATCACTAGATGATCAGTACACTCCAAAACCCTATACATCCTCAAGATCAAAGTGCCTTCCGGCACCTCTGCAAGGACATAAAGGAGACATGGTGGTGACAGATGTGAAATCTCTCCCAGAGCCAAGTGCAAAAACAGAGGTGTATTCTCACAACTGAAAACTCTCCTCCTAACTCACCATGTGATTAAAGAATGATCAAGAATGGCAGCAGAGCACTGGAAGAAACACTGGGTATTTCTTGGGACTCAGTACATGAAATAGGGCTCAGAGGTCTCTTTCACTGCTTCCTAGGCTTTCCAGCTGGCATGAACACAGGGCTGTAGTGCGAAGCTGCCCAATCCATGATTTAATGGGATTTATACCCTGTATTTATACCACACCAATCATGCTAATTGGGGAAATTTTTCCACTACTGAAGGAAAAAAACCTACCAGTTAAGAGTGAACCTGAGCTTTCTGCAGCAACAAAGCCCAATTTTAAAGTAAGCTTAAACTGACAGGTGTGGCTGCCTGGCACAGGGCAAGAAGCCGGGAATTGAATTCTTACCTTTGAGAGGGAAGAACTCCAGACTGCAAGATGAAGACACAGAAAAAACAAAGCCCTCCCTTGACCAAATGGCAACACTGTAACTGATGTGCCCCAGGACACAGTTGGCCCTCGCAGCTGACAGGGCGCACTGAAACCCATATTCAACTTGCCATCAATCACAACCCTCAGGTCCCTTTCTGCAGGGCTGCTCTCCAGAGTCTCGTTCTCCAGTCTGTCTGTACAGCCAGAGTTGCCCCATCCCAGGTGCAGAATCTGGCACTTGCCCCCGTTAAACTTCATATGGCTGGTGATTGCCCAGCGCTCTGATTTGTCTGTGCCTCTCTGCCTTTGAGGGACACAACAGCTCCTCACAATTTAGTGTTGTCCATGTCTTACTTTTTCTGTCCACAGCTAGTAACTACAAAGATTTCAGCAGCACGGTCTAGTAAGAAACAAACCCACACGGATTCTGAAAGTAAAGCAGACAGATTCAGTCAGCCAAAGATCCAGCTGAGCTGCAACCCTCATGTGCTTCTCAGACACTCCAGGAAATGGATGCACTTCGATTTCATGCATCAGTGTGAGGAAAATGGCATCTAAAGGCTGCAGTTGAAGAGCATACGTCCTGCTGAATTAACAGTTGACACAGCTGTAACACAACAGGACCATCAAGAAGAGAAGCTGAACTTCATTATTCAAATGTGCTGAGTGATGCTTTCAACAAACAGGTTCTTAACACAACACTTCCGCAGATTTTAATATACTGACACATGAAAACAGCAAGTTCAGTTCACTGGAAACAGTTTTCTTTTTAATTTTACCATAAAAATGCAAAATAAACTCTTTCACTGTAACGTTATAGCTTTTAATATTCCTGAGCTGCATTTTAAAAGCAAAAGTATTCTTAAATGGATTTAACAAGAGACACTGCAGCCTTACATTTCAACAACACAAGTAGAAATAATTTAGCAAGAAGGCCCCTTTTTCAAGAAAATGTCTAGCTCTTTATGTACCTGAAAAAATGTTTCAAGTAGCCCTATGCCACCTGAAATAATTACAAAGCCAAATATGTCAACAAAATATCAGAACAACTTTCAACCATTTTACCACTGCTTGTTACTTCCTACACCAGTGTGCCTCTCTTACATGGAAAGTAATATTATACAAAGGCATCACATGCCAGAATAATTTGGGCCACAAAGCTTGGCATCATACAGACATATGAAGGAATCATAGCAGTTTAAAAGGTATCCTGCATATCTTTATAGTCAGTTTTAAGAAAAGTGTGAAAGTCCTGCTATCCACCTCAATCAATAAAAACTCTACTTCATTAAACATGATTTCATTGAATGCACCAGAAAACACTTTAAATCAAATCTGTACGTAATAGCTTGTCACCTCTGAAGTTCCTGTAACTGCCACCCATGTATTTCTTAAGCCAAATTAGGTGATACAGAGATAAAAACTAAATACACTAAAATTAAAGTTTAGAAAACTGAAACAGGTTGGCTTTTAGCACTTTAGGAACTTGAGCACAAGCACAGTGATTATAGCTACATTGTAGTAGAAACCTAGAGACAACAACGGAAGGAAGGTCAAAAAAATCAGGCATCTCTTTTCTTGATTTCAGGGACTAGGTGCAAGCTAAGAATTGGTTAAAACAATTGTGTTTTCTATAGCAGTCACACCGATGAGGTCTGGTTTACAACTTTCTGGCCCTTTTGTCCTACCACAGCCTTTCAAAGGAGCCAAGGCCTCCACTACCCACTCCAAGTACTCCTTTGCTTACTCCGTGATCACCTCCGGTGCCTTCGTCTCCTGCTCACACTTCTGCGACTACGACTCCTTTCTCTTCTGTCCCGCCTACGTTCCCTACTGCGCATTCTTCTGTAACGGGAACGCCTGGGGCTTGCACTTCTTCGACGAGGACTGCGGCTTCGGCGAGGGCTGTAACTTCTGCTGGAGCATCTGTAATACCTCCTTTCTTTCCTGTGCTTTTCATCCCGGTAACTCACATCTCTTCTGTGTCTGCTGCTGTCTCGTTTACCCTTACTCTCATCACTGTTTACGCTGCTACATGAACGACTCTTTCTTCTCCTTGGCTCTGTCCCACGTTTGTCCTGCTCACAGTGCAAGTCCTTCTTGCAAGTGTTCTGGTCACAGCTAGAGAGGCTCTTCTGGTCCTCGTTATTGGCGGGAACACATGAAAGTACCCCCGCACTTCTTTTGTCAGAACACCTCTCAGAGTCTGTCGTATGGAGATTCTGACCTTCTTTAACATGAACTTTGTCATGAATGTTGCCATTTAAGTACTTGCATTGAGTGTTTACACTTTCAGGGGATGCTACTTCTATTTGAGAGCCAGGAACCAGTTTGCCTGCAACAGCCTGTCCTGAGGTAGAAGTGATGCAGCGGGACGACACAGTGTGTGGAACAGCACTAGAGCTTTTCGGCACGTCAGTCTGAAATGCTTCGGTTTCTTCTTTGTTCTGATTAACTGCCTCCATTTTCTTGCTCAGAAGATTGTTCAGTAGTTTCTCCCTCAGTTCTTTTTCTTTTCTCTGCAACCCCAGTGCTCTCTCTTTTTCCTCTTCCACACGTTTAAGCTCAGCCTCCTGGAGCTTTCGTCTCTCCTCTAGCTGCTGAAGACAAATCTTTTCTTCATTCCGTTCTTGCTCCAAAAGCTTTACTGTCTGAAAGACAGTCAAAGGGAAGGTAAGAGTAAACAAAAAATATCTGCTTGTGCTTCCAAGTTACAACACAAAGGCAGCAATATGGCAAGAAAATAAAATCTAACAAACAGAACCATCTCAAAATAAAATGGTGTTTTCTTCTTAAAGGGAAAAAAAATCAAAACCAATCAACCAATAAAACCCACTAATACAAAACTGCTGTAAGGTAAAACACTATTTGTCCACAATTTTTGAGTAGAAGCTTTGTCTTCATGGCTCCTTAATATAATAAAAGTAACACCATGTGAAATCTGCAATATTGAAATACATTTATCAGGGTCAACACTTGAAGGCTTCAGTCAAAGTAAAAATGTTTTTAATTTTATTGAGAAGAACTTCTCTTAGATGATTGCCCTCTGTGCTTCACAGATGACTTTACAATGAGTCCATACAAACAGCAAGTAATTAAATGGATAAATATTATGTAGAAACTGACTGTCATCAACCACTTTAAAATGTCATGATACTGGAAAAGGTTCAAACTTTTTTCTATTCTGACCTAGTGACGTGGCTTCTTACAGACCTCAGAATTCTCTAAATGAAAGAAACACACTCTGTTTCATCCGACAACTTTTCTATTCCACAGCTACAAAGTCAAAAAGCCTGCAAAAGGCATTTCTCCCTTCTTCTAGTATATAACTGATCTGTACGTAGCACTGTGAGTTCAAAAACACTCCTGAAGCGCACTGCCATCAAGAAAGAAACCTAGGCTTTTCCACACAGCTTTTTGTTTCTACAGAAAATATTTCACATATAGTACACCCTAATATGATTTTATCCAAGTCTTAAGCTTCAGTGTTTCAGTGAAAAAATAAAAATACTGTTAAAGAGACAGGATCTAACATTTGAAACCTTTGCTGACACTACTTTTCCTACAGAAGAAACATTCTGCACATTTCAAACACTGACTAATGAAAGTTCAATCTCTGAAACTACAAAGAACAGTGAACAGAATCACTGCAAGGCAGATGGGAAACGGCATCCAAACTGGAACTAAGGAAGGAGTCTTGCATCTTATCCTGTGGTTAGTTCACTTCATCATGCTCACACATTCTTTTACTGGACTTAATAAAACCTGACAATTAAATTTACAGGTAAAAAATGCTATTCAGGACTACAGGTTCAAGTTCACTTTCCACCTACGTACAAGTGCATGTTTTACCAAAAGAGAAATACAGTTTCATTGTGCTTTTCTGAAATTTTGGTCTAAGGAATAGCAGCTGCAGAGGTAGTAAACCTGTTGTTTAATGAACAGTGCTCCCTGCCTCCTCTAAAGCCATTAAAGGGCTTTGTTCTGCTGGGTTCTTCATTAGCTTCTGAAATAAATATTGAAGTTACCTTTGCTCTGCTTAGCAGTTCTGCAATTAATCTAATGGACTGAAGATTTCTCTGAGCTAACAGGAGCTTCCTTTCTTCTAGCTTTATCTTCTCTTGAAGTTTTCTCTGTTCTTCAGCTTGAAGCTTTTCAAGTTGCTTTTTGTTCCGTTGAACTTCACGATCCTTCTGTTTCTGTTCTCTCTTGCGCAACTTCTCTTCTCTTTTTCTCTCTCTCTCGTATTCTTCAAGCTCTCTCTGCTTCCTAAAAAGAGATAAATATTTTTGCCTTATCTAGGCAAAGTACAATTTCAAACTCCTACTCTATGTAAAAAACATTTTATACTTCAAGTAAATTTGTTTCTAAATAAGTCATGTTGATTACTGAAGAACAAAAGTAGAAAACTGAACATTTTAACCCTTAGTTGTGACAGCAAACAGTCATATTCTGTCTATTTTTAAAAACAAGTTGGAATTCAAAGACAAAAATGGCTACAGCAAAGAATTATTTTTTTAACTATTTTGACCAGAGACAGTAACAATGCATGAAGCAGCTGGGCAGTGAATTATCATAGCAAGATGAAAAATACCAAGCCAATGAATGTGTGCAGTAGTGGTGGGTTTTATATCTGTGATTAGGACAAAATGGTAGCTTATGCTAAAGGCCAAGGGTTTCTGAAACTAGGTGTCTAATGGCAAGATTTTTAGGAAACTGACTATTTTACAGTTTTAATACTTTGAACTGAGCATAAGCCTAAGTGGTAAACTAAATAACCACACTCAGTTTTAAGTACTTCACTTTAGCTACAGGAAACTTGTGTTTAATTATTTTCTGTCTTTTGATGTATATCATTTGATATGAGGGAGTAGTTTTGTTACACCTGATTGTTAAAAATATAACTGAACAGTAAGCAATAAATACCTTTCTTCTTCTTTTTGTTTTTCCTCAGCTTCTTTCTCTTTACGTTTTTGTTCTTCTCTCTGCTTTTCAAGCTCTTGAAGCTTTTGCCTTTCAAGCTGACGCTTCTTAATTGATGCATCACTGAGGTGTTTTGTTGAGTCAAAAGAAACCTTTACATGATACAATTGAAAACAGTTTTAAGGAGACAGAAAAAAAAAATTAAAATTACAACCTGACAACCTACACAATTTAAACTTAGACTTTGGTGTAGTACAATCAGATGCATAAAACCTTTTTTCAAAACAAAGGGAACTTCTCTGTGTGCCCAGAGAGAGCATCACCTATTGTAACCAGGTAACTGGGTACTAAATGTGTGCACATATGTGGCAAAATCAGATACCACATCATACTTGTGTGTCCCACAACCAAAAATAAACCCCACTGTGATTGAGGCTCTGTCTGTGCAATGTTTTCAGTGGCTGAGACCCTGTCTGTCCAATGTTTCCAATTTGTCAGAACAGGCATATGAAGAACTCTTAATTAATGCAAGGTGTTAGGGACTGTACAGCACTAGGTAGAAATAGTTTTAAATAACAGCCTTCCTTTCTGTCTAAAACTGTGATATTAAAATTCAACAGAAGAAGTAGTTCTACAACATTCAGCATCTGGTTTAAGCCGCCCCGCCAGTTCTAAAACTCAAATTGAGGTAAGCTGGGCTTAAGATCCCAAGTCGTGGGAACAGAAAGCAAAGGAAGACGCACATTGAAAAATGAGACCTCAGAAGCACTCGGCTTCCAGGATATGTGAACACACCCTGGTCATGTCCAGCTGCGTGCTGGAACAGGACACCACCAGACACCACAGCCCCGGTGTCCTAATCTCCAATTCTGAGTGCAAGCAGGCAGGGATCTGTAACACATTTCTGCAGACCCACGGTCAAGAACCATGAGGCAGAGAACAAAGAGCACATCCTCTGCCTTTTAACCTACCCAGGCTCTATGCAAAGTGATGTTTCACTAACAGACTGAAAGGACAAATAGGTACAAACACACAAGGTGTTGTGACCTTGTATGACAGAGAGCTGCTGTCCTGACAGGGCAGCTGCCAGGAAGGCACGATTCCTCCTGCACAGCTGAACTAAATTTGGGAACCTGATCCCCTGCATGTAAACGACAGTTTGAATTTCACCAGGTCAAGGCACAATTCCTATCCTGCAACTGACAAGCTTTGATAACAAGATAAAGATTACAGTATTTTACTCACACTGACTAAACTACAATTTGAATAAACATCTGCATGCTCCCACATTGCACAAAGGAATGCTCAAGCTTTTTTTCTGAAATACACTTCCTGGTTTGATGAATGACTACTGGGCATACCAAAATACCTCCGCAAACATTTCACTCAACCAGTATGTAAATGCACAGACCACCTCCAAACACAGTAAGTTTTCTTGAGGCCATACTTTCAGAGATACTACATCTGAACAGACTGCCTTGTTCCCTCCTGACAAAGCTGTACTTTCTAAGACAATGAGATTACAGAAAGTATCTTCTGGAAAACTCCGTATGTAAATATTATGAAATAGTTGTAGGGCATTCACAGGAAGCTGTGCTACAAATGAAAATTATCATTTAAATTTTTGTGAAGCCTTCCTGTATGTGAGGTACACTAACGATTAACTGTGTATTCCCAGGCCATACAGGCCACATGCTAATAAACTTCCTAGTTCTGACCCTTGACTGGTATACCTAGTTATCAATGCAGGGACCAAATACAGATGCTGTGAAATTCTCCCCCAAAATGTCTCTCTGTCGTGAACAGATGAAAGACGAATGCATTTTACAGTCAATCTTCTGGTGAAATTTGTCTGAACTTGTTCAGAACTGGAATTTTAAGTGAAATCACGATTTATAACCACATATTATTTTCTAAAGCAATTTAGAAAATCATGTTCATAAACTTGATCCTTCCATAAGCAGCTCTCATTTCTAGAACTGTCTTAAGAAAAAAAAGCAAAACCCCACTCACTTTGCTCATGTAGTCTAATGACACATTTTTCTGCCAACATTTTCCTTTAAAAATTGTATTATGTTTGTCCCATAAAGCTACATTAGTGCTGTCAATACCGCCTGTTGTCATCACTGTGGTACAGGGATAAAGGTTTCAAACACTATGGAAATAACGTTTAGTTGTACTTGATCTTTCACATGGCTTCCAACACAAAAGGTCACAGTCTCTCACCTTTATATTGCAAGCCACTGCTTTGCCATCATCGCCCTTGTACATCAGCTTCATCCCTCGCAGGGCATTCATGGCCTCGATGAATCCTGCGTACTCTCGGTACTGAACATACGCTTCAAAGTTTAAATGGCCTCCAAAACTGAAAGTGTGAAAATTTCTGCCAGTCATTTCTTCTCTGTAAGGGTCCAGCATGGGTATGTCCACATTACGGATTTCTCCAAATTTCTGGAAAACTTTTATAAGGACTTCTTCACTTGGCTTTTCTGAGCCACTCTCCTTTGCTGCAAACCACTTACAAGGCAAGCCCTCCAAGTGAATAGTATCTGGCCTTTCCCCCGGCAAGGTTTCGTTCATATCTTTCGCATCACGGAAAAATGAGTCCCAGTCATGTCTGGTAGGAAAGTCAATCTTGTATTCCGCAGCACGCACTTTTAAAATGTCAGAGAAGCCACTCAGCTTTATTGTTTTGCCATCAAGGCATGCCAGAAAAGATTTAACTAAACTTTTGTTCTCGACCTCTCCTTCAAACCGAATGAAATCCATTGTGCTTTTAGAAATCCGCAGAGTGGAAAACTGGTGAGTTTGCACCATCCCCTTCAATCTTTCCATCACTTCCCAGTTCGAAATGGATTTTCCTGGTTGCTTCAGCTGAGGAAGTGCCACACTGATGGTCATTTTTGTAATGGGTTTAAGGTATAACCCACAGGGAGCACAGAGCTCTACAGCTTCTGATGTATCATGAACTATTGTTGCAGCAGCCATAACAAAGAAAAAGCATAGGATAAAAAAATAAAAGATGCAAGTTTAAGTTGCAGGCCAACAGTAGTCAAATAAAATAGCCCTTATCCATAAATAATTTAATTCTTTGGCGATTTAACCATTCCCAAGTTAAAACGATGTCTCTTAACACAAGAGTGAATTAGATAACTACAACCGAGTAGTACAAACATCTTAAATTACTTTACAACCACTAGAGCCTGTAAGTAATTAAACCTCTGTAAGGCCTCTGAATAGAAAACAAGAAGCTGATGACAATCTTAGGAATACATGAAGTTGGTATGTGATGGCTCAGAAAGCAGCTACCCTTTCTCAGGAGAGAAGGGACTGGCGGCGCGATGTCACACCGCTCCCAAATCTACTTAACAACCAGTAGTGAACCCCAGCAGGCTGGCGCCGAGGCGGATCTCACGTTCTCCGGAAGGAAGACCTGGAAGGTGTCTGCAACGAGAGAAAAGTGCCCTTTTTATTTAAAAGCCCGAAGCCCCACCGCCCCTCCCTGCCGGCAGCGCCGAGCAGCCTCCGCAGGACAAGGCTGGGGAGAGCCGCGAATCACACCGGAGCCAGCGGCCACCGCCGGCAGCTGCCCCCGGCGGGCGGAGCCCGGGCGGCGGGGGACACCCCGGGTAGCCGCCAGCGGGGAAAGCGCCCCTCGCCGATGCCAGGGTGACACGGACCCCCCGCCGCCGGTTCCTATGCGTCCCCTGGCAGGTAAAGCCCAGCTCCGCGTCCCTCGCTCCCGCTCCCCGGACGGGACCCCCCGCGCCCGCCTCACCCGCAGCCACCGGGACGCGTCACCCCGCATGCGCCGCCGCCGCCGCCGCTTCCACTTCCGCTTCCGCGCGGCGCGAGGCCCCGGCCGACGGGAGCGCCTCGCTGCGGCGTGACGGCGCCGCCTGGCGGCGGGGCGGGAGGTGGCGGCTCCGGGACGCGGGGACTCCTCTCCCGGGAAACGCCGGCCCGCGTTCCTGGCGTCCGCAGGGACACAGCCCGTGTGCTATGTGAGCCCACACCCGGCATCCAGGGACAGCTGGGGCCATAGCATGGCAGTTTTCCCCCTCTCACAGAATCAATTAGGTGGAAAAAGAACCTCTTGAGTCTTCGAGTCCAACCTATGATCGAACACCACGGTGGCAACAGACCATAGCACTGAGTGCCATGTCCAGCCTTTCCTCCAGCTCCAGGGTCAGTGACTACACTGTTTCCCTGGGCAGTCCATTCCAGTATCTAATCACCCTTTATGTGAAGAAATTCCTCCTAGTATCCAATCTAAACCTTCAGTGGCACAGCTTGAGGCCTTTGCCTCTTGTCCTGTCGCTGGTTGCCTGGGAGAAGAGATCGACCCCCACCTGGCTACAGCCTCCTTTCAGGTGGTTGTAGAGAGTGATAAGGTCACCCCTGAGCCTCCTCTTCTCCTGGCTGAACAACCCCAGCTCCCTCAGCCACTCCTCATAAGACATGCGCTCCACAGGACATGCGCTCCACAGGACATGCGCTCCACAGGACATGTGCTCCATAGGACATGCGCTCCACAGGACATGCTTTCTCTCTGTCAGCCCGGGACACAAGGGCACAGCCAAGGCCACCCTGCCCCTGGAAGGCAGAGCAGAGGTGACTGTGGTCACCTGCCCTTGCTCCACCATTTTAAAACAGGCACCAGGTCTAGTCTTGGAAAGATCTCCACCATTTGAGGAAATATGACTGCAATAACCTTCAGCAGCAGGCTGAGTGTAAATAATGGCTTTGAAGCACCGTTGTCCTCAGTGCAGGAGGTCACCATCAAACCAGCAGCTGCAGTAAGACCGAAGCTGTTGCACAGAGGTGCTATTTCACACCACAGATGCTGGTAACTGCTGGCCCTACTCTGTTTCTGTTATGGTTAACTAGCAGTACAAACACAGAATCAGGAACTACTGCTACCATACAGTATTTTGAAACAATGTGTGCTTTATAGTCTGTGAGCCCCTGCATCCTATGTCACGCCTTCTTCTACAAACTTGCCCTTGGGAGCACGCAAAGCTGAGCCAGGTATGTTCCAGGGAGTTCCAGTAGCAGCACAGGGAGACCCTGCATATGGCAGTGATTTTGAATCCTGTGCATAATGATACCCCCACTGCTCAAGACTGTGCCAGAAATCAATATTCTTTATTTTAAACTCAAAGAGTAAAACAATGCTCTGAAAAGTTACAAAAGACCAGCTTTGAGTTTACTTGTGACAGGACATCAGCCACAACTTTAAAAGCTATCACAGACTATTTTTCTGATATACTCAAAGGAACTGTTACAAGCATTATATTTCATGATCTCATAAGATAAATGGGCAAGAAGAAGTATTGATAATGTACACAACTTTCAAAAGATGTAATCAAGCATCAATACTGAAGTATAGAAAGGGTAAACTGTCTCTGCTGAAACGCAGTCCTTTGCGTTGGGCAGATGTGTTATTCTCATTTTTATTTTTTCAGTGAGAAACCAAAATGAGTAAATTAAATATCCCCCTTTGGCTTTCAGAGTCTGAAGTTAAGGTCAGTGAAGCAAGGATATGACACCAATGAGGCAGAAGGATGAACCAGCAAAGCAAACATCAGTAAGGGACAGTATTTGAGTGCAACTGTTCATGTAAATCTGTTTTTACTGTAAGACATTGATTTTCCCCAACTCTGTCAAATACATTGTGCTATTGACCTTAAAAACCATCTATCATGTCTAAAAGCTTGTACCTTTTTTCTGAGTTCAATAGATGGTCTTATGGAAGATCTCACTTCTACCTATAAACTTTCCCATCTGTACCTTCAGTAGTTAAACCACCAAATCCCACAAAAGTTCACTAGAGGGAGTGCTTGTTACTTACGTATATAAAAGAGATCTATTCATAAACACAAATAAAATAGGCTATAAACAGCAGATAGTAGGTTTTGTATTCATGCCAGAATACAGATCATTCTTTCTTTCTTGGAAGAGGATATAATCCTTCCAGCTACACATGGTCCTATCTGTGTACTTCTGCTCTTCCTGAAATGCGCCGTTTTCTTGACCTTAGTGGTCATTTGCAGAAATGCATGCAAGATGTTACGTGGGTGTTTACATAAAATAACACAACAACCCAGTATAATTCCATTTCTTTTCTCTCCATCTTCCTCCCTCTCCAAAACACACGAAAGAAGAAGAAAACCTCTTTTTAGTGTAAAACTTAGCTGTATCTTTTGGAGAATGATTTATCTCCTGTGTTTATCTAAATCTTTTCTGCTACTCCAGAAATGCTCCTGGTACATATCTTTTTAGAAACAGAGTGTGTGGCACCCTGTAGTTCCTTTGGATATGATTTTTGTTTTCTGTTGTCACTGAACAGGGGACATCTCTTTATCGTCTCCCACAGAGGGAAAACTGAATGATTCACTGTGCAGTTGAACAGTTTATGAATGGAATTTGAAAGTGGAGGCAGGAGCACAGAAGAATCTCTCAGATGAAAAGATTGCATAACTGTTGAAGAGACATTACAATGCTGATTTTAGGCTCTAAATAGCCTCTCCCCACAAAGCAAAATTAATCCCTGAAGTGGGTAAGAACAGAGGAATGAACCTGAAATATATTGGTTTATTTCCCATGGTAAGAAACAGCTCCACAAATAATTCCATTTCCTTTCATTATCTCTGCTCTTTATTGTTTGGATTTTTCTGTGTGTCAGTGAAGTTTGTGGGTGTGACAGATCATCTGCCTTGGAAACAACACACAACAGAAGAAGTAATACATAGTATTATTCATAGTATTAGAAGTAACACATATGCTGCTATAGGGCAACTTCAATTATCTAGAATTAATAATCACTTCCTAGGCCTGACTCTCAACAGGTCTAACTATTGCATTCTGCTTAAAGCAATAGAATATGACAATATACAGATCCAGTTTCACTCTCTAACTCAGCCTTATGGCAGAGAATTAGCCTTGTTAGCACTGTGTAGGATGCAAAGCAGATAATTTTCTACTAATTTCTCTCTCTGCCCGTGCCTACTGCCATCTATCTCGCACTAAACAGAAATGGCAACATTTCTGCTTTTAGCTTTCACCGAGAATTGGCATCTGTTGTGGTATTGGTTTATGAACTGTCTGGTGAAACTGTAGTGTGCTGTAGCCTATAAAACATAAAAATTAGGTTTTATTGCCAAGACGCGTTGTACTGTACTTGTTAGCACGATGTGGTTTTTAAAAAGTTTTAGTACTGTGTTGTCAGATGCATTACTGGATATTTTGGTTTTTATATAGGCATCCATGAGATACTTTCACATAGTGACAGATTTCAAAAACTATCACTTAAAATAAATCAAAAAGTAAAAGACCTAGATTTTTTTTGCTACTTTTTTTCCCTTATCTGTTTAGGGGGAAATATTTGAATAGAATTTAAATTAAATCTTGAAAATTAAGTATTTCCTCCATAGTCTTATGTTTTACAGGTTGATACCAATCATGAAAGCATCTCATGTTTTTTATGTACACTTTTTAAATCCACAAATTTTCTTAATAATTTATGGAGTGAAAAGCAAGAGCTGTTGGCTTTTCTGAAGCAGAAGAGAGCAGTGGGTTAATAACACTAACCTTCCTCAGCAGTATATTTCTCTTGACAGATTCCTCAAGATTCATTGCTAGTGCAACTGTTGACACCCTAAAGAGTTTGGTTTTTTAAAGAGGTAAAACTGCATTGTTAAAATTGAAGAATTACAATTCTGAGGAAGACAAGATCTTTTAAGCAGACAAGATCCCCTCTGTAGGTTCAGCCTGCCCTGCCCACTCTAAGTTTCACCTAATCCAGAAAGACCAGAGATATTTTGGTAGATCTGGCATAAGTATAAATGACTAGCATCAATTCCATGTTTCAGCAGCAATGTCTGTAGCCCAGCTTTGCTTCCCAACACACTCATCAGGGGTGGCAGGGGAATTAGTGGCAGAATGCTCTGCTAAGTTTTCACTCTTTTTGCTCCTGGCAACCTTTTCTCATTGCCCAGGGCCTGATTGTGAAATCTGAAAAGCTAAACAAAGGAAGGATGACTAAGCCAGGTCACATTTGATTTACACATAACACTGCTGTTTTCATGCAGACAGGTACTGTCAATATGTTCCAGAATGTGCTGCCAGGGCTCATTAATTACAATTTTAAAAATGTCTTCTAGTCATTTCTATTACCAGATATTGAGTTTATACTAAGATGCAGATTAAGACAGCTGAAATAATCATTAGGTGGCCCAAATCAATGACAAAGTTTTATCAAAGTTTGTTTCTGGCCCATTATATATACACATATATATATATACACACACATATGTATATGTATGTATATGTATGTATATGTATACGTATATGTATATGTACTTATATATCCATCACTATACATCAGTCTATTTATACAAACATTCAAATATGAACATATTTAAAATTATTCTCTCCTAAGATCCTTATGCAGCTGACAGAGACACTCAGGTTTTTGTAGGAAGTGTTCTCAGGTGTCTGGTGATTCTGTGCTACAGAATGACAAGTCACCCAAGATTAATTTGTAAATATTCTTCTCCCTCCCCTACCCAGGTATATCAGCAGGTAAAGAGACAACTTAGATATGAAAAAAAGCCTGGGTAGTCAGAATGAAATTCTGAAGGTCATGTAGGTGCTACATATGGCTAATATTGGACAGCAAACAGCTTCCAGCCAGAGACTGAAAGCTCCCAAAAAGATTAGGTTGTTGAAGTTGCCACAAATGAGCAGATATTCAGGTGCTGTTGCCTGTTGTGTCATCCGGAAGCAGCAGAAAATGTAAAAGTAAGGAGACATAAGGCTGGTTTAGTGACATCAGCTTCAGGTGTAGTGTAGTTTGTTTTGAGCTGCACCACAGGAAGGTCTGACCCATATCTGTGTAGAATTTACTTATTCTGTCCATGTCTAGACACTCGCATAAATCCTGGGAGTTTCCAGTATTCTGGCTGCAAGACCCACACCATCACTGTTGGTGAGCTATGTTTTCTAACAATGCAATGACTGGATGGAATAAGCATTTTTTTCATTATTTCTATTTAACCTGCACTTCTATATCCTGTTGACAGTAATATTATAGGCATGATGGGAAGAGAAGACAGAGGGAGAAGGGAGGTTGCTATATATTTCATATCTTTGGTCAATAGTTATCCCTAATATAACGACAGTCCTGTTTCAAGGATAAAGTGACAGTTTTCTGCAAGTGGGGAGAGAATAAAAAGACTTTATCAAGTAATTTTAAGTATAAAAGAAGCAATTAATTCTAACTTAAAAAGTGTATTTTCAGCTACTTTACAGCTTAATTATTGTCTTACTTCTAATTTGGTATGAAATAACAACATGCAGCAAGCTTTGCACCAAAGGAAGAAAAAGTTATTTAGGTTAGTTCAAGGGGACCTACTTATGAGTCACAGGGTATGATTTAGAAAGGGAAAATGTCATGACTGCAAGATCCTTTGACCTATATAAAGGGAAAGGCATCATAACAGCCAGATGGTTTTATTTGAAAGACTTTGTGAGAAATAAATCTGTCTGAGGAAAGCTGCAAAGCCTAAAAACTTTTTGTCTTTAGCTTCAGTTGCCAACTTTACCCTTTGCTGGTAAGCAGAGGTGGTATAACACATGGATATGTCCATTAGATTTCAGTGGTATTTCTCTGGCTTCACGAGATTGCTAGTGTTCCAGAGCACTTTTTACCTCTTTTAGAAAGCCTTTGCTTAATGAGCCGAAGGATGGCATTTTTTAGTGTTTCTTTCCTTCTGTCCTTGCACCTGGCTCAGGGCAGTTCCAAACACAAGTACAGGCTGTGCAGAAAATTGATTGAGAGTGCTTTTGAGGAGGACTTGGGGGTGCTGGTAGATGAAAGACTGGACATGACCTGGCAATGTGAGTTTGCGGCCCAGAGAGCCAAACATGCCCTGGGCTGCATCCAAAAGCATTGTGGCCAGCAGGGCGAGAGGGGATTCTGACCTGCTACTCCACTCCCATGAGATCCCACAGAGTATTGCATCCAGCTCTGGAGTGCTCAGCACAAGAAAGACGTGGACCCCTGGAATGGGTCTAAAGGTGGGCCATGAAGATGATCCGAATGCTGCAGCACCTCTCCTATGAAAACAGGCTGAAAGAGTTGGAGTTGTTCAGCCTGAAGAAGAAAAGGCTCTGGGGAGACCTTATAACGCCATCTAAAGGGGGGCAGCCTGAGAGGTGGAGAGGGACTTTGCACAAGAGCATGTAGTGATAATTCGAGGGGGACTGGCATGAAACTGAAAGAGCATGGGTTTAAATTAGTTGTAAGGAAGAAATTCTCTGCTATAACAGTGGTGAGGCACTGGAACAGGTTGCCCAGAGAAGTTGTGGATGCCCCATCCCTTGGAATGTTCAAGACTGCGTGAGATGGGGCTTTGAACACCCTGGTCTAGTGGAAGGTGTCCCTGCCTACGGCAGCAGGTTGGAACTAGGTGGTCTTTAAGGTCCCTTCCAACCGAAACCATTCTGTGATTCTACGATGTGTTTAAATATTTTACCTATATATGGCACAATGGCCACAATATAGTATATTGTGGATTATGGTATTATAAGAGGACTTAAATTCTATGACAGTGATTATCTACAACTTTATCACCCTTCCCTACAGAGCTGGGCTACCCTAATTTTCTTTATAAATATGGGTATTGTTCCTGTGATCTCAATCATTTTTTCAGGGACCATGACTTTTTTAAGTAAGTTCTTCTTATCGGAAGATTGCAGGGAAGTATTGTTTTAGGCAAACAATTGCAGTTACCCTGACTCTCAGCTCAGCTCTCCATTTTTGTGCTCAGCTTTCTTTCACTGGCATTCTGGCATGTTCTTACTAAAATTGTGAGTTTAGGGATATGGCACATCCGTTTGAGAATAAAGCAGCATTCTAGTAAGGATAAACTCTCAAGGCCAGCCACATCCAAGTTCATGACAGCTGATAGGGACTATACAGTATGCAGAAAAAGCAATTTGATAGTTGAACTGTTTCTTCAACAGACTGAAATTGAATTTATTTCCCTATCAAAACTTCTCTATACAGACTTTGTAGCTAAAAGAATTAAGCATGGTGGTGGTTAAATTTTAAATGTGAAGCTATTGCTTCCTATAGGCACAGCTGCGTGGGGGGAGTCAAAACACCTTAGGTGAGGTTTTAAAAAGTCAGTTGGGAGAAGTCTAAATTACTCAAGGCTGAAGTCAGGTACGGATTTGAGGTCTACATTTCCGCTCTCATCAGGAAATGAGTGCTGAATCTCTCTCTCTTGAGCTGATTTTTTTGTTAAGATCCTTTCAGTGGGAGGTTCACAGAACCTTCATGTTTCATCAGCTTCTTCAGGTGAGGTAGGAAGACTAACCTTATTTCCCATTTTAGCCCAGAAGGAAACAAGCCCACAACCAGAATTGTCAGGGCACATTTTTACGACATAGTCAAACCAGGATGTTCTTAACACAGAAGCCACTGTTTGCTGTTATGAACCTGAGGTGTTTGATTTCTAGCAAGCTCTACTTTTCAGTCCAGGCTCTGGGCATCAGAAATGTGGTAGTGTTTATTAACTGATGAGTTTAAAAGATAAAGGAGATTTGGGTTAGCACCTAAATCGCTCAGTATGCAAAATTTGTTGTGATGTCTGTTGTTCAGCCAGCAGTTGTTGACCTTGGGGCATGAATCTAGTGAGGGATATTCTACAACCTGTGCGATGATGAGGTCTAAGTCCCTGTGATGTTACTTGTAAGAAGTGTTTGGGGAGATTTTCATTTGTATACACAGTGTTTCTCAATTATTTTCACATTGTCATAAACTGTTTCCGGTATTTTATTTCAGATGAAAGTCCAGGTGTCCTGCTGAGCTCAGTGATGTCAAAGACAACCACATCTGCTGACCTGTCAGTGAAGCACTTCCTATGAGCCCTTTCCCATGCAGAAGACCAGTGCCAGTCAGCCAGCTCCAGCCTGACTGACCTAATTTATTTTTTCTGTGGTCATGGGGAGTCTAGCCCCCTGCCTTCTCCTTCCCCAGCCACAGTCAGGCAGAAGGCACTACCTCAGGTTAAGATGTTATCAGCTGCACGGATCTATTTGGCCTCTCTGCTGGAGATTAAATACCACAAGCAGAAGAAGGAAAAATTAGTGTTTGTTTACACCTCTGCTGCCCTCATGCACAGCCCAACTTGTTTAACTGTGGGAGCTGGGGCACATGCCACACTTTAGTCTGCTGCAGCCAACACTTGTAAGTGCACTGAAGTGTATATTGAGCAAATAAGGTCAATGCTTCTGTGTGTGACTTTGGGTTCTGCACTGCTTCCAGATTCAAAATCACATTAATTAAGTTGAGCACTAAAGTAGATCTGAGAAACAGCAGAAGGCCAAATCTTATATTGTTCTTTCTCCATCTCCCTCTCGCCACTTCTCTATGCAGGAAGTTGGCTGCAAATTTTGATGTTTCACCAAAGCAAAGAAAATTTTTTGTATAGAGATGCAGTTTTTAGAAAGGCTTCTGTACACAGAGCATGTTTCTCTCTTTGTTGACCTTCATCTATAATCTGAAAACCACAAGGGTTCAAGCAGTGTGCTCCAGAGTAACTAGGCTCTCACAGCAACAGGTGAAAAGAGATGTATCTAATTTATGATAAAACTAGAATCATAGAATATCCTGAGTTGGAAGGGACCCACAAGGATCATCGAAGTCCAACTCCTCCACAAGCCTCAAGTCACACCTTGTGCCTGAGAGCATTGTCCAAAGGCTTCTTGAACTCTGGCAGGCTTGGTGCTGTGACTGCTTCCCTGGGGAGCCTGTGCCTGTGCCCCACTGAAGAGTGATGAAATACAGGCAAAACACAAAGAATGTGTAGATAACTATAGTATAAAATTTATCTTATATAGATAATGGCCAAGACAGAAGACAAATATTAGTATTCAAAACTGAAGTTTCACCTTGAAGGTCACTGACAGGAGAACAGCCTAATACAGGAAAAATGGAATGTAACTTAAATTGAGTGACTAAACCTCAAGAGAGGTGAGGAGTGCTAGGCATGGGTGCTGTAGCATGGACTCTAACCCAATGAAAGAGAGAGGGACATAGCTGCAGGTAAGACACTTCTATGACTAATTCAGAACTGCATTAATTATGGGAAATTATTATTATTAGCACCACTATTTTACCAGGTATTTCTAATTTTTATCAAGAGTAATACACCTAAAACTAACATTGTGGTTTTGACTCTATATTAAGAACTCTGAACATGTACTGGTTTTAATCATCAGGCTTTCTGACTTCTGCTTCTTGGAAAGCCCCAGCTTACTTCTCACTTCTGAATTATTTCACCTCAGATGCTTTCAGGTTCTTGTGTTTCTTATTTGCGTGAACAAAGCCATGCTGGACATATGGATTTTTTTTTTCATTTTTACTAATTTTATGAAAGCTGCTATGTAAATTACTACTCCAATCTATTTTGCTTCTATTTTCTTCTGCTTAATATGTGACGTTTCCTTAGAGGATTGCTAAGGAACAAATGAATATCTGAGATAATAATTTCTTTCAGCATCCCAGCTAGACCTCGAAGAAGACAATCTGTTCCAAGTCTCAGACATTTGCACCAGTCAGGAAGGATTCTTACCTGATCTGTTTAGCGTGAGGACTACTACCAGTGCAGACAAGTTCTCTGGTTTAATAAACGAGGAAAACAAATGCAAAAGCTATCATTACGAAGAAGCTTTAGCATAGAAAGGCATTTTACAAGGACTACAGAGGTCTTCTAAGGATTCTGTAGGTATTGCTGGGATTACCTAATGTGGTATCTTTGTTAGTTGTGTCCAAAACAGGGTGTCTGTACCCCAAGAAGTGTGAAAGACAATTCAGCAGAGTGCAGGAAGAATATATTTTTGTACCATTAACAAATAAAATAAAAATATGAGTTTTTAAAGTAGTGTTTCTTTCATCTTTACCTCATTCTTTTTAAATTTCTGTTTCTTGTAGGTTTTATAATGTACATAATATGTTATTACAATAGTACACCTATGTAACTTATTTATAAATAAACATATGTATATTGAGGGGTTGCGCTCAAATTTTTTTTACTTGGGATGCATGATCAAGGAAGTTTGGAGACCTGCGTAATATCTGAGCCATCCTGCACAGGACGTTTGTCTGATCAACTGCAGAGCATGAGCCTCGATACAGATTAGGACTCCTGTGGCTAACCTCAAGCAGCACTACTGAAACAGGCTACCTGTTTTTTCCACTATGGAAAATTAATCTTATGGATGAGTGACAGTGTCAGATCAGGCTGCTAATATAGAGACAGTATATTGCTTCCCTCATACTCATCTCCATCTTCTTCTTGGATAGTACTTAGTATTTTAAGAAATTCTTTGGAATTTTCCTTTCTTTAAAGGGAAGGTACATATACACTGGCATTTCAGTGTTGCAAACCATATGTCAGTTCTGGAAAAATACCTCTGGTGGTGACTCCAGCATTTGTGATGCAAGGTGAGTGAAACAGCCATGCAATGCTCCATGAGTAACAGGTTCATCATCCAAAAACAGGTTTTTGAACTGGAATATTTTAGCAAATATTCTAATATAGCTTTTTCAGAGATTAAAATAAATGAAAAGAGGAAATAGGTGTAACAGTATAACAAATCTTTGTATTGGCATCCTACAGCAGAAATGCATTCGGTAAGAAAAGACTGAAGAAATTCAATGTATGTTAAAAAATCAGGTAAGACAGTAATTGATTTATTTATTTAGAATTTATAATGTCATTAGGAGCAAAATCAACTATTTCCACAGTTTGTTTGACTGACAGGAGTATTTGATTTATGGTAGTATTTATTCAATATTTGTAGTTTGAAAAGATTGAGTTTATCTAGACTGGAAAAGAAGAATGTTTGGAGGGCTTATGTAGGAAGGAGCTCATTATCTCTGTTCAGGGTGAGTTAAATAGGAGTTCCAGGCTCCAGACTGAGTAAAGAGTCATATCTGGAAGATTTTTTTCTTTTTTCTCATTTATAGGTGGCATTTGAACAAATTGTCTGAAAAATTTGTAGTACCCATCATTCTAAGAAAATGTTAGATAAACGTTCAGTGTTAGAAATTGTACAGATTCTGCCATAGGGAAAGGATATGAAGAAATAAGACCCCATCCAGCCCTATTTGTTTTGTGAAACTGTGGCTGCTATGTCTTATTTTGTTTTGAGTTATACAAGGCTAAATCTGGGGTTTGGTCTACCTTTGCTCTATCTGTCAGTGAAACAAATTCCAGAAGAGTAAACCCCTGCCTCCTCAAGAAATGTTTGATCTATAAGTTACCCACAGTCGCATGGATTGTAAGTGATGTGTTTTTATTTTGCTATATTGATTGTGTAATTATGTAAAGCTGTACTGTAACAAGCCACATTTTCTTGAAAATGTCTGTATGGAATTCAGGCTTGACCATGGTTAAATAAAGTTGTGAAAGAATCCCTGTTTAAGGCAACAGCTCTTTTCTGAAAACTGGGTTTCATTGTTAGAACTACCAACCTAGTTAATTTATTTAGCTAACTATGTATTTTGCTCAGTTGTTTAATTCCACTTGTGTTTTATGGTGCCAAGTACTTTGCATACATAAATCCATCTCAGGAAAAGGCTGAAGTTTTCAGAGCTGCTTTCTTAATTTAAGAGCCTGAGTCAGATTTTGCCTTCTGAAGTCACTTAGGCTTCATAAAGAAACAGTTTCCTCAGCGTCTCTTTCCAAATACCTGCTAGTGTGAAACGTGGGTGGGGTGCCCACAGCAGCAGAAGCGAGTAGGACGAGGACTGTGTGACAAAAAACCCCAAACCTCAGAGAGCTGCTCATTTTATTTCGCTTGTTCTTCACAAGTTTGCTGCAGGGAGAGGGCCTGTTCTTGTCCACCTGCATGCACATGAATTCAGCAAGATGCTGAGAGGGAAAGTCAAATTTGGGTGATGAGAACAAGGGAAGGTGGGTGAGATGTGGATGCTGGAGGGACAGTGGAGTACAAGGAGATGACCTGTATTGGTGTTAACACACCATGGTCAGCTGGTTAATGTGGGGAGAAAATTGACTTTTCTGTGGAAAGCTTTCACTGTCCTGGACAGACATCTGTGACTTTAAACTTTGTGAAGACATTATTGAATTAATATTCACTGCATGCAGAGCTTATGAATACTCAGGATGACAATATACAGAGCCTTTCGAGGATTTCAGATACAGAAATCAATTATAACTTGGCAAAAGGTTCTTTCCACAGAGAAAGGCTAGTACAGAAGTGGTTTTTTGGTAGCTGTTTTTCTTGTGAAAGAGTTAATGTGAAAAACTCTGGTTTCTGTCTTCCCTCCACTGTTTTCCTCACAGGACAGTTACTTGACAGCTTAGGATAAACCCCAGGGAGCCAGTGAAAAAGTCCAGTGGTTTTCACTGGTTTTTATGTGACTTTTTTTAGAAGGATAACATATTATATAACAAAATTTATACCTTCTGTAAAAACTCCCATTAAAGGACTAAAGCAGAGCCTGGAGTCTTGTAAATTTTGCTCTCCGCTCCTGTTTGATATGATGCCAGAGCCAGTGAGTTCACATCATATCCTATACCTGTGCCTCTCTGCTGAAAGGGTAAGTCCTAATGAGAAATGTCCAAAATACTTCCTCTTCTGTTCAGCTGTGCTCCTTTGACCATGTGCTTGCATCTTCAGGCACACACAGAGTAGCTGTATTCTGGGTTTTTTTCCCTCAGTTTTGTGCCCTGACTTTTATTTAGGAAATGGCTGGAACCTGTAAAACCAGGTATGTTCACAAATGACAGTAGCTGAGACGTGAGCAAAAGAGCATCCTTTGTGCTTCCAGTGTTCCATAAGGATGTCACAGCGGCTGTGAGGGAGGGCTGCCCCACAGGAGCAAGCCAGGAGCCAAGAGTGGCCGTGAGGCTGGCAGGGCCGTGTTCTCCTGTGTCTGGTCAATCCATCAGTACCCAGCAAGGGAGCGGGGACAAGACAGGGATGGTGATCATGGCCAGCCCAGAGCCCTGCAGCCATGTGGTAAGGCCCCAGGGATGGGGCAGGTGTGAAGCCCAGTGGGGGCAGTAGGTGATGGCCAGCAGGTACAGACTGGGCACAGACTCTGGGGTAGCTCAGGATCCTCGTGCCTGAGGATCTGGTCATGGCTGCAGTTTCCAAGAAAATAGGAGCTATAAAGCTACCCCAGTGATACTCCTGGCTCTTTCTGCCCTAACTCTTTCCCAGCAGTGTGAACCCAGCCAGGCTGCAGAGCCAGGGCAGCACTCAGGGCCTGGGAGAATGGGGACTCAACAGCAGAGCTGGACTGAATTTTTCTTGGATCACTGAGAAATGCTGTTGTATCACCTGAAGAGTTTTCTTGGAAGCGTATTGCATTGTCAGCAAAGTCTCTGGATTCCAAACAGGGCTCTCTGGGTCCCGGAACATGGGGCCAACAGTGTGAAAAAGCTTTAGGGTGCAGCAGGGGCCAGTGTGGCCATGGCCTGAGGAGCCTGTACTGAGGGCAGAGGCTTCAAGGTGTTTGTGCAGCTGGCAAGAGGCATACTCAGTAGCTTAATAAAATCCTTGGGGGTTTGAAACTTTCAGAAACATTAACTTCTTGGAAGAAGGGCACCACCCAAGGTGTGTTTCCTCAGAGGAAACATGATAATTTCTTGGAATCTTTGGTTTGTGAGAAATGAAGGGAAAAAAGGATATCATTGAGTATATAGTTTTGTTCTGACTCAGACCAAACCCAAATTTTAAGAGCACTTGAACTTCCCAGAAACCTCAGAACCCTTTCTGATCATCTTGGGAAGAAGGCTTGCTCAGCTACTCACCATTTTGTTCTCTAGAACAAAAAAAGTTGATTTCTGCACAAGTCCTTTTCAGGAAGCACACTGTTCTCTTGTGGTTGTAGCTGAACTTTACAGCACAGAATATATATATATTTAAAAAAAAGACTTTCACAGTAGAGAAAAGAGAGGACTCTAAAGCTGCAATGAGGCAGGGAAAATTGGAGCAGGTAAAAGCCTTGAATGCTGAGATCACTCTTATTTACATTTACTTCATACAGCCACAAAGATAATGACTTTTTTTATTGTGGTGTGGACTTACTGGTACTGGTATCAGGAGGGGATAAAGGGAGACAGTTTTAAAATCTCTCTCTCCAGACAGTGGTTAGACCATAACAGAAACGTTAGTTTATAACAGTGCGGCTTATTTATAATTCAATACAAAGTTTCAATGTGCTACCTGATACTTCTGTGTGAAAAAATATTGCTATGGCTGTAACAGTCACGAGCATGTGAATGAGCTTCATATAATTTGTTCTAGATGTTAAAGTCTCTTTCCAAGCAGTGATGGAGCTCAAGTTACACTCAGGTAAAAGATCTAATATAAACAGTGCAAGGCTTCTCAGTTTCTCATCAGAGAAGCTTTTTGATTTTTTTTATGTATTTATCCCTACCTAACCATGCACAGGCAAGTGTAGGGATGTTATTTGAATGAAATCTTTTGTGGAGTAGCAACTGCATTGCCAAAACCACGTCAATATAAAAGTCTTAATGTGTTCCGGGAACTGATCTGTACAGTCTGTCTGACCCCTCCTAAATGGCTTTTACTTCAGGTAGTTTGCCACAGGGATGGGGTTCTAGCCTCAGTTGGATACAACAAAGTAAAAGTTAACATCATCTTGCTCCTGGTGATATCCTACAGGGAGCAAACAGAGCTTTGTTGACAGTGTAAGTGCAGTTCCATTTATGGATTGAGATTGTGGCCATACCATAACATGAAAGCCAGTAGATTTGACTTTCTATGTCCTCATGTTCATATGTACAGTGGAAATTACCTTTTCTACGTACCTGATAGGAAATAAGTCCTGCCTTAAATACGTTGGTTGAACGTTGAGCTTCAACGTTGTTAAATTGTGACATGTCCTTGCTTTGAACAGCTTGAAACTGGTTCTGTGCCAGTGAAGCTGCTCAGAGATAAAGATGGCTTGATGTTTTTAACTGCTGGATGTTAAACTGTCTTGGTAGTAAATCAAAGTCCAGGCTGCAATTTAGAGACAAGTCATGAGCTGGATGTAGAGGTCAAAGACCCCATTGCTAAGACACAAGGATGGGAAAAGGGAAGAAATGAATAGTTCACAATCCAGGACTTCCATTTTTCCTGCCTTCTTGTACAGGTGATGCAAAGTCCATTTTTCAAAGTCTGTTTGTGAAACAGCTGAAAAAATGCTCATGGTCCTTCCCAATGCAGAAAGCCTAGCAAAAGGAAATACAAATGCTATTTTTTGCCTTGTGTTGTATTTATGAGTTTAAAGTTCAGCATAAAATCAGCATGAAGCCATGGCACTGAGATGAAAAGACTTGAGGCACCTGGTCTGAGTCAGAGTAAAAAAGTCCCTTTCTTCAGAGGTGTCTTGGGTGTTTTATTACTGTCACTAGAACAGTAATATGGGAATGAGCTTTCAGTTACAACCCTCCACTTGGGGCTCAGAAACCTGACAATTTAGTCACACAACAAAGCCATGGCATTAAACATATTCTTCCTGCCCTGCCTTGGCAGCAATTCCCTGGAAGTGAACAACAGGGGCTTTCAGCAGGTGCCACTGCCCTAGCCTCAGGAATCTAAAACTGAGTCAGCAGCACCTCTTGCTATGACCCTGCTCAACCCAAGGCAGCTCTCCGACCAGCTGAGATGAGGGTATTGCCTCTCTGTCCTTGAGTCTCAGGCACCTTCCTCCAAGGATCTCCTCTGATGTGAAGCCAAGCCAGCTGCACTGAGCCCTGGGCCCAGTAGTGTCCCAGGAGCTCCAAGGTAGGTGCAAGGGTTTTGCTTTCAGCATCTGGAAACTCCGTCACTCCTCAGCTGGGTATTTAGGATCCTCCTTCAAAATGGCAATGTGCATGTTATCCCACTGCTTTGCATGAGTGCTGATCCCTTGCAGCATTTGTGAATTGGACTGGCTCCCTTTGAAGTTGTTCTTTGGACAATACTGAACGTTGAGAACTGTATTGTGGGCCATTGCTTCTTGGACTTTAAGATTTTTTATATAATTTTTTAAAGCTTTTTGAATTATACTTCAGGGCTATCTGGGTGAAACTATCAGGACTCATCAGTTTTTTCCTTGCTTCCTCTCATTTGCATCAAATCTCCAAACAACCCAAAAAAGAACCCTAAAGTGAGATGTATTGAGAATGCCTTCTCACCTTCTGCCTATACTTCACTATTTATCTCCTGCCTTCAAAATTACCAGATTTTCCTGCTGCTTGTGGCTCCTCAGCCCTGAGGATCAGCTGTATCCAGAAAGGGATGCCAGACACTTGGGAAGAATGAGTCAAATGGAAAAGGAAGTCAAATGCTTGGTATATATGAGTAAACAGTCCTATTGGGGAGTTCAGGAAGGAGATGGAAGGCCAAGGATTGAAGAAACTCGTTCTGTTTTTGAAAAAAAGGTTGTTAAGATGGGTGGAGGGGGAAGGAGAGGAAGAGGGGAAGGGCATGCTAGTAAAAGTAATTTTGAGTACTAGTGGAAGAAAGAGAGTCTATTACTGGATGTCAGAGCTCACCTCCTCCCCTGGGACTACATATTTCCATCCCAAGCTGTGTTCTCTCAGTCTTGATATCTGCTGACCAAAACCCAAAACTTTTCCATTATTGTAACACCAGTGTTCCTGCTCATGGCTGATAAGTACAAGCTTTTCAACCCTGAATCATCAACCAAAACTTTTATCTCAGGACTGAATACATGCTCATCAATGCTGAGGGAAGGAAAAGTACATGGAGATAGTGTCAAAATGTTATTAATTATTTCAATCGTTTTTTTCCTGTTCTTTCCTTCATGATTACTTTACATTGTTTCTTGAAAAATAGAATACAGCTCCAAAGAGCAGGGTAGAAACAGATTTGCAAGAATTATTTCTTAGGGTTGATTTCTGTTTTAAAAAAAAACCAACACAAAAACAAAAACAAAAAACAAAAAACAAAAAAAAAAAAAAAAACAAAAAAAAAAAAAAAAAAAAAAAAAAAAAAAAAAAAAAAAAAAAAAAAAAAAAAAAAAAAAAAAAAAAAAAAAAAAAAAAAAAAAAAAAAAAAAAAAAAAAAAAAAAAAAAAAAAAAAAAAAAAAAAAAAAAAAAAAAAAAAAAAAAAAAAAAAAAAAAAAAAAAAAAAAAAAAAAAAAAAAAAAAAAAAAAAAAAAAAAAAAAAAAAAAAAAAAAAAAAAAAAAAAAAAAAAAAAAAAAAAAAAAAAAAAAAAAAAAAAAAAAAAAAAAAAAAAAAAAAAAAAAAAAAAAAAAAAAAAAAAAAAAAAAAAAAAAAAAAAAAAAAAAAAAAAAAAAAAAAAAAAAAAAAAAAAAAAAAAAAAAAAAAAAAAAAAAAAAAAAAAAAAAAAAAAAAAAAAAAAAAAAAAAAAAAAAAAAAAAAAAAAAAAAAAAAAAAAAAAAAAAAAAAAAAAAAAAAAAAAAAAAAAAAAAAAAAAAAAAAAAAAAAAAAAAACCACCAAAAAAAAAAACAAAACAAAACAAAAAAAACCCCAACCAGCAATGACAAAAAAGACCCCAAAAAAAACCAAAAAGCCAAACCATACCAAATCAAAAACAACGATAAAACCGAACCAAAACTAAAAAACATCTCAATTTTCTAGAGTTTGGAGGAGCCGAGGTCCTGCTGGAGGTACCGCTGTAAACCAGGGATGGCAACTCCTGTGCTTCCATGGCACCACCTGGTGGGAGCTACTCGTCCCTGCAGCTTCCAAATCACTCGTGTGATGGCAATTCTCCGGCGAGTTTCTTGCATTTTGCCTGCGCTTAGTCTTTCAGTGGAGCCCAGATACCCGTACCCCAGTTCATGATCGGGCACAGACGTAGCCAGGTCTTCTAAACTTTGTCCCAGTGACCCTCTCTTCTCCAGGTTTCAGAAGGATGGGTCACAGTTGAGGTCAAGTGTACTCCTGGCTCATCCCCTTGCAAATTGAGTCTGATTATCTGTAGATACTGAGCCAAAACTGTGCTAGTCTTGTGTGCAGACACAAAAGAAATGGAATTGTGAGGCTGGGAGTGCATTAATGAAGCTCCTGCTTCAATGAGCAGTATCAACAAAACCTGCTTTTATAGCATGTATAATTGACATTAGTAGTCCTTTGCATCCATACAGGCAAGTAGAGCCGAGGTAGCCTAGAAATAGCCATCCTCTGACCAGGTCAAGGGAAGAGGAGGAATATGGTTATGTACTTAAAGAGCAAACTCTCTCACAGTGTTTGTGCAGAGGGAGAGTAGTTTTCGTGCTATTATCTCCTAGTTTCCACAATTTGACATTCCAAGCTACTTTTAAGAGTGTCCATTTACATTTAATGAGTGCTCACTTTCCTTTTGGTTTTTCCTGTTGTTCTGGAAACATTTAGCTTGCAGTCTATATCTCCGTGCTGCAGCTGCCACAATATCCTTCAGAGAAGGAGTCTCCTACATCTTGCAACAGCAGCATGACGTGTCAGTGCCTGGGATTCTTCCACCAGGTCATATTCCAAACTGTTGATGCTGCTGGATTTTTTCATTTCACCGGAAGGAGGTCTTTTGTGGATAAATGAAACTGGCTTAGGTTCAACTCCATATCACCTCAGATCCTTTTTTTAATTGCATTAATTGGTTCTTTTTAATTATATCTTGAACTTTCTTCTTCACTTTTTTTTGCTCTTAAGAGAAAGTTTTCCATCTCCATAGTTGCAGGAAAAGGTTTCAAGATATGACAACCCATAAAGTAATTATTTGAGAAATAAATAAAAAATAAATAAATATTTTAAAACCATCTCTTAGTACTTATCACATCTAGGATTTCTAGATGCGTGAGACTGGCAGTAGGACTTCCAGGCAAAAGTGTGAAGGAATAAAAATGCGTTATTTTCTGGTCCCATTCTCTCATTCTGCCACATTTAATTTGAAAGATGTCTACACATAGCTAGCAGTATTATAGACTTAATCTGCTAGAGCATCAGTTGCACCAGATGGTACTAATTCAGACTCTTGTTTCAATTGTTCTAATGTGTACACCCACAGAAATGTCATAGTTATATCACTTCATGAGAAATGGGGGTGGGAGAAAGAAAATCACTTTTGTACTCATCTGTTATCATATTTCATCTAAGCTTCAGTCTAAAATATTTTAGTTTAATAGACTGAGTATACCAAGGCTTGTTTTGGGAACCTACATCCTGAATATAAGCTCAGCAATGGCTGTAATGAGTTTAACTCATTATAAAGCCTGTAAGTTAAGACTTGCCTTTCTGGAGTAAGTCACAGAGGATGGGATTCAGCTCATGTGAATTAAACAGTCTAAAATGCAAGAGTCTGGATTAATCTTGACAACTGGGGAGTCATAGACACTTCTATCTAGACACTTCTATCTAGAAAAGATTTAATTTCTTGCCAAGAAGGAAGTGGGGGAGACGGGGAGAGGAGGGAGGCAGGTCCCTGCTGGTGATCAAAGCTTTCTAGTTTCTGTTGCATCTGACAGTCAAAGCAGGGCACAGACAGGTCCTTGAAGACGTCCCAGGCTCTCCAAGTCACAGTCTCAGCTGCCCTGAGAGAGGCACGCTTCAGTTTGGCATTGAGCTCGTGGGGCAGCAGTTTGAAAATATATTCTATGGGACAGAGCCCCACACTGCATCCACTCAGAGCCTGCTGAAGGGATAGAAGCTGGGGAGAGTGTGGATAAAAAGAAAAGACTTGGAAGTCAAATAATTTGATTTTCCTGAAGCTGGCCAGCAACAGAGGAACACTGCAGACAGACTGGAATAGCATCTGGCTTGGCTCTCCCCCCTGCTGTGTCTCTTCCCTTCCCTGGGACAGCATCTGTTTGCTCCTGCCTTGTTGTGGGAGGAACAGGAGGATGTTTGTGGTGCCAGCTGTTGCTGTAGGGAAAGGACAGCACAGCTCATCTCAAAAGTGGGGGGCCAGGAAGTTCTGCACAGAAGGAGGATCTTGCTGCAGGTGGGAGCAAAGTTTCAGGGTTTGATGCTCATGAAGGTCCGTGCTTTTGTACAGGGTGTCACTCAAGGCTTATACATGTGCGATTAGCCTACCAAATAATTAAATTTAATTGTATTCAGTGTAGCTCAATGTGTTGTAATTAGTGATGCACTAGCCTAATTTTTAATCCTGTTTGCTCATATTCTTTCTCCTTTATAAATGTTGGTATTCCCTAATGCTTCCTCATTAGGAAATGCAAACTAAATGTGTCATAAAATTGCTGATTTCAAAAACACATTTCATTTTTCTCCATTGTTACAAAAAACAATAGATGAAGCTGAAACCTGCAGGAAGTATCCCTTATCATCCACGGCCATGGGCTCGTTAAAGACTCAGCTTCTCACATTTGCAGGTATGTTTCTAAGAACAGAGATTACAAACAGATCACTATGTATGTTAATAAAAGCTGAGGCAGCCTCTCATCTCTGTGTGTGGAAGTTGAGAAAGAAGGTCAATAAGGTCCCCACATCTGAGGTGAAGCAGGAGAAATCTGCAAGATAGAAAATCCAGGACAAACTAGTTCATGCATTGGGAACTGGGGAAACACAAAGTATTTGGGTCCTGTGGAAGCTTACATGTGCTCAGAGATTTGAAAATCAACCTGCTGTCTAGCTGCCACTCTAAGTTCAAAAATCAAAATCCTTAAATTTCCCATCAAGGCCTTAAATTAAGGTTAAACATACTTCAACATTAGATGTGGAAAAAGAAATCAAACCCGAGAAAAGTTTGTTTCAGATCTTAACCTTTTCACAAAGCCATAGTGCCCGACTACATAGGGCTTTCTTGAATATTTTCTTTTTCGCTTTTCTCATCTGGCTTCTAGCTGCTTCTTAGGAGTTTGTTCAGTGCTGAATTGGTCAATGAGAACCAAAGAAAATGCTGCTGAAGATGCTTTTGGACTGAATTTTTGCTCCCAGTCAGCCAAACAGGCTTGTTTTTCTGCCACTGGATCCTTCATCCCCAAAGGTGTCCAAGTCATGTAGGAGAAGAAGAAGCTCATAGGGCCAGCAGGTTGGCCACCTTAACTGGCGTAGCTATTGCTGCTTTCTGCGTCTCCATTAGGGCTACAAAAATATGTTGAACAAGTCAAGTGACCTCAGCCGCTCCCCACACAGCCTCCCCTTAAGGCCCTTCACCATCTTCATTGCCCTCCTTTGGACACTTCATAATAGCTTTATATCTTTCTTATATTGTGGTGCCCAGTAGTTAGTTGAGGACACCTGTGTTCGTGGCTTCAGGAGCTCAGCATCATGGCAGAAGTCACCAGGAAACACTATTACCTGTCTTCTCTCATGCTGGCCCAAGACTCCCTCTACACTTCACTAACCTTGCAGCAGCAGGAGCTGTGGTAGGTGAAAATTAGAATTTCTGAGGTGTCAAGTAGGTCCTCTTTGGAGGATGGACGAAAAAAGTGAAAACCCACATAATGCACAGGGAGGAAACTCAGGGAAGGATGGAGAGAATTTCACCGCATTCACATGGGGATGGTGCTTTTCAATCTCTAAATCCCTCTCTCCTCCACTTTCTGTTGTGGCAAACTGTGGGGTGAGGAGCAGCAAGCAGTGACCCCTGCATGCCTTCAGAGGGGTGATGGCAATCACAGGAAAATGAGCAGCTGGGTGGTGTAAAAGCAGAGGTTGCCTTTAGGCTGATTGCTCATCTCTGCTCTTGGGAATGACACCTCTAGCTCAGAGCAAGGCAGGTGCCACAAAGCTGTTCCCAGCACAGTGTTAGCATGTGCTTCCCCACCAGAGAGAGAAAGAATAACTTGACTGGGAGTAAAAACATACATTAAAGGAAACATTTATTTGGTGGAATAGATATTTGGAATGCCTAAGAGAACACATTCTTGTGATGAATTATGTACCAATACCTAAATTGCTATTGCAACTAGGAGACATATTAAATACTGCAGAAAATAACTATTAAAAAAATTTATGGGTGAAAATGTATATTCTTTTCTGAGATGAAAATGAAAAAGTGAAAAGGTTTCTGCTCTGTAAGGCTGCTTGTTCCTTGAAAACTTATAATATATAAATTTTAAAAAGAAATAAAATAGTGGGTTTATTCTTTACTTATTTGGCTTTCTTCCATTAAAAAAAGAAAGAAAAAAAAAAGGGCCTTCTTTTTTTACCTCATAAAGCAATTTCAGTAGAGGTCACCAAATCCATCCTGCGACTGCATCAGGTACCAAAACAGAGGAGAAGCCCAAGACCAAAAGCTTTACACTGCCCTGCCAGCCCTCTGCTTGCTCATTCTCCTGCCAGCCCAGGCTTCTGGCAGGACTCCTGTAGCTGCCTGATGCCTTGGGCTCCCTTTGTGAAATTCCCCCGTAAAATGACCAGCAGCCCTTCATTTTACAGCACAAGTGCCTGCGTGGCCTGCTGTCCCCAGGAAAGAGCCAGCTCCTCAACCCCACTCTCTGTCACCCTGCAGGTGTTGCCTTCTGCAGAAGGAGGTGATGCTCCAGCTCAGGCTGCACACAGAAGCCTCAGGCACTGCCCAGGAACTGGTCACTTGACATTGCAACCATTTCAGGTGTTCAAATCTGCTCCTCTGGTGTACACGTTCTTCAACTCTTTAATTTAGGAAGACAATCACACTTTTCAGTGCAGGAATGACAGACAGCAGCTCACTTTGATGTGTTTGTTGCCCTGACCTACATTTTCCTTAAGAAACACTGCTTATATTAGAGATGCTGCTTTTTCACAGTCTCTGTGCTCTCTCCCCACTCACTAGCAATGGCATCACAATTTTTCAGAAACTTCTTAACTGAAAACTTTTCACTTCCCCTTGTATACAGTTCAGGGAAACCAAAAAGCATTACTGGTGCTTTCAACTTTGTTTTGTGTAGGATTTTTATGATGTGCTATATGCCTGAAACAGTGATAACAATAATCCAGTTAGCCTATATTGACAAACTGAAGAGTTTGTTTGGGGTTGTATAAGCTTTTGTTGGCATTTAAGAGTGTTGGCTTTGATCCTGTTGTTGTTAATGTGCTGCAAAGAGTTTCAATGAAAGGCACAAATGAAGATCTGCAGATACGATTCTGAGACATGCATTGGAAATGAAGATATGCTGAGAACTTCCTGAGAAAAGAATTGCAGAACTGAACATACATTTAATCTGGAATAGTTACACATTTCATGGTTTTCTGGGGACCTGAAAAGACTGCTATTTTAGAGCTCAGCTTGCAAAAAAGACAGCAAACTGCTCTCCACCAGAACAATTGCAACTTCTCTGGAAGACAATTATCATCACACAATAGCTCAGTATGAATAGTAAGAAAGGAACTGATCTTCCTTGGCATCAGCATACTCCAGTATATGAATGTCTCTGACTTAGAAATGCAAGATGTACATTAGTGCAGGGGCCCTGCACCCTGCTGGACTACATTTCTAGAGCTTAAAAAATTCTTCCAAAGCTTCTTTCCCTTTTGCATTGCTAAAGGAAATGACTCAAGACAATACAATAAACATTCAGTCGTGCAGCAAAGAAATATCTGAACTGAGAGCAAAATACATTGTTGCCTGGGTCAAGGATAAATGCAGATGAGTTGACAGAGCCTGCAGTTAAAAACTGAATGGCAGAAAGATCCACAGATAATCTTTAATCTGTCTACGTAAATTTAGTTTCCTCTTTGCAATCAGTATTTGCACTGTAGATACATTGGGTGTTGACACATTGTATGTACATTTCCTAACGATGTTTGTGCTTTATCAGCCATTTCCGGGCACGGCCGGCCTTGTTATGTACCCCCAAGTATCTGAGCTGTATGGCAAAGCAAGGCACAGCAGAAAACCGACTTGCTGCTCTGCATCCCTCCTCACTCCCAGCACTGGCCTTACAGCCTCACCTGCTGCCCAAGGTTTGGTCCCAGGTCCACATCTGCTGCCAGGGAGCCTCAGCCACAAAGGCAGCTCCACAGGGCCTCAGCTGTGCCCTGTGGGAGCCCGAGTCGAGCCGCAGCTGGGGCACTGTGGGTGTCCAAGCCAGCAGGTTTACATGTGAGGCTGCCACGCCTCTGGAAACCTGCATCTGAAAGGACACCTGTCACAGCAAGTGTCCAAGACAGAGGAGCTGCCTGGGCACTCCTATAAAACCTTCCCGAGCCATGCTGCTTACTTCCTCACTTCTTTCCCCTCCCCACTGCCCTTCCATCACAAGAGCCATAAGCAAGCAGGCTTTTGCCTGAGTCACCTTGAAGTATGTGCCCTTCCATGGGAGCCTTTTGAATGCACAGCTTTGCAAGCAAAGGCAATGAGGATGTCAGGAGCAAGGCTGTAGTCCCATGAGGATGTCAGGAAGATTGTAATCATTCAAGGAGTTGCCATGGTTTTATTTGCACCTTAGCACAGCTGGGAACATAATTTGACCCTTGCTTTTTTTATGTGATGGTCCTCAGGAGTAATTACAAGACTAAAAGTACAAGACTGATGTATTTGTCCTAGGAATAGAATCCAGTTTCCTGATTTAAACTTCAATACAGAGCCCTTTGGAAATATGCACCACCTAACCTCCCCCTCTCACACACCCCATTCGCTTTCTGCAAGAAATACCACGAAGTTTTTTTGTATATTGCTGGAAAGATTTCTTAGCAAATGTGTGTCTGGAAAAATCAAGAGCTTTTCTGGGTGTAACAGCCATACAATAAATAATTAACAAGCAGTAAGATCATCTGGTTTTTTTATTTTCCTCTTTTCTTAAAAAGAAGGGGTAAAAACAGACTTCTCTTGAGACACAGATGACACCTTTAAGCAATGGTGCATGATAATTTAAGAAATTGGGTGGAGCACTTCCTTCCTGTAATCCGTTTGTAATCAGTGTGAAGTTAGAGACAAATAGGACGTCTTACATAACGTCTGAAAAACAACCTTTTAACAGTTAAAAGAGAAAAAAAAAAAAAGGTTTTCCCATCTCCCTGGCAGGCCTAATCCTGACTCTTCTGAAAGACCCAGATGAAAATCCTCTGTCTCAATAGGTGGAATTGCTGGTGTTGGCCAGCTGGTAACTCTTTCACCTGTTGCTTTCTCTTCTTGCTCCGTAGGCAGGCTTGCTTCTTGCACACCTTGTCTTGGGGGTAGATGTGTCTTCAAGCAATTTTTGGTGGCAGTCAAGACCTGACAGCACCCGCTTGCCCAAACATGGGTGAATACATTTTCCCAGCAGCTGTGTGATGCAAGATGGGGACAAAGGGGAAGAAAGCACAACCAAAACCTGCAGGGATCTCACCATCCTGCATGCAACAGCCATAACCTCCTTTTTCAACACCCTCTGCTTAAGAGCAGATGGCCATATTTCAGTTTGTCACATCTACGTCTGGGCAACAAAATGAAAAACAACCACTTTCCAAATAGCTTCAAAAAAACCCCTGAAACTCTTTAGTTGATAAAACAAAGAGCAAAAACAAACCCAAAGCATAATAAAAGTTGGGGGTTTTTTAACCACAGAAGACACTTTGCTTCCTTAGGTACTGACTCTTTCAGGAGCTGACCATTTATCTGACAGTTTTGTCCAAGAGTTAGACAGAGTGGTTACAAGGATCTAGGAAGCTGGTCAGCCTGAAGAAAGGCTTTCCCACTTGCATGTCCTTCATTTGGGGTTGGACTAGGTGGTCTTTAAAGATCCCTTCAAACCCAAACCTTGTACTATATTGATGACCTTGGTTAATCAGGGAACAGGCAGACAGGAAGCATTGGTTTCCTGTCAGCCATTGAAGTGTCTGGGCTGGCTACTGAGGTCTGGAAGGAAACAAGTCTTGTGGGTAAGGGACCAAACAGCCTTGATAACTGGGGACTAGGAGAGCAAAGTGGTCCCCATTGCAAGAGATCCAGTTCGTGACCACTTGAAGAACCTGGTTGTGCATAAGACTATGGGACCTGATGAAATGCATCCCAGAGTCCTGAGGGAATTGGCCAATGTAGTTGCCAAGCTGCCCTCTATGATATCCTGAAAGTCATGACAATCAGGTGAATTTCCTGGTAACTGGAAAAAAGGAAAACATTATTCAGAACATCTTCAGAAAAGGTAGGAAGGACTGTGGGAGCTAAAGACCTGTGAACGTCACCTCTGTGCCTGGGAAGATCATGGAACAGATCCTCCCAGAAGCTAGGCTAAGACACATGGAGGATGGGGAAGTGACTCAGGACAGTCTGCACAGCTTCACCAAAGGCAAGTTCTGCCTGAATAACCAAGTGGCTTTTGACAGTGGAGTGACTACAGCAATGGACAAGGGAAGAGATATTGTCTGTCTGGACATCCGTAGGCCTTTGACATGGTCCCTCCCAACATCCTTTCTCTCTAAGCTGAAGAGAGATGGACTCAAAGAGTGGATCGTTTGGTGGAGTAGGAATTGGGTGGATGAACATGTCCTGTCCCTTGTAACACAGCTTTGGACCAAAGCCTTGCCCATACTGATTTCAGTTGATCAGTCCCTAGGTGTTTCAAGGCATGATCCCAGAAACTGAGACCCAAGAATATGTCTTCTTTGGCTGATGTGGTTTTACCAGCATCTCCTAGGAACTGTAGGGCAGAGAGCCAAAACAGAGTTCAGTTCTGGGGTAGCACCCTCTTCCTTCTACGATAGAGAGTAGAGGGGCCACTGCTTTCTGCAGGACCACAGAGATTTGTCTCTTGAGCTGGCCCACACTTTGGGAGGGCTTTAGAGCAGTGGCAGTGTGGCCATGTCTGCCTATTCTTAGGGGCTCAGCTCAAACAGGTGCCTGAAAAATGGCAACAACTGACTGCATTTTCCCCCAACCCAAGTTACCTTGGGTAAATTTCTGGTCACTCTGCTCGTCTCTGAGAGAAAGTTCCCTCTGAAATGCAGTAACTTGATAGACCAAGGTCTGGGATCCTGCCTCCTTCTAACACTTCTCCCACAGAATTAACACCTGAGGTTCTCAGTCCTGAGTCTGGGCCTTAGGCTGGAATTTAGATGCATTTTTTAAAAATGACAAATGACAAACAGAATTGGACTTTACATGACTGGTGGAAAAATTCATCCAAAAACTACACACTAGGTAAGAAACTCTGATCCCTGCACTTTTTTTTTTCTCCTCCGTTACAATGACTGGAAAATTAAGGGAGACTCATTTATGTAGGGATAACACCCTGAAATAAAAATAAGAGCAAGGGGAAGTCACTTTTAAAGGCTCACTGAGTATCAGGATTATCAAACTGAAATCTGCCTTGTAAGGGTTAGTCCAACTAGCAGTCTGTCAGCAAACATGCAATTTTCTGAACTACTTCAAAAGCAGTTAAAAGTTTTCTCAAAGCTGAGTCAATTCAAGCTAAGGCTCTAGCTGCTTTGTGCTGTGCAGGTGGATCTATTCAGACTGAGCTTTTGAACCACCACAATGGAGGCAGTGATCGAAACAGCAATGACAGAGTGATTAGAACCTTAAAAACCCCGACATGGTGAGGATCAGGGATAAAAATTTCACTAATTTCTAGTAGATCAAGAAATGTGTACTTTATTTTGTGCTGATTAAATTTTTAATTTCAGTCCAGATTTGTTTTTTCATTTGGGATTTTTTTTCTCTAAAAATGTTTTTAGGGAATTTAGGGGCAGCTAGATTCACAGGAGTGTTGTGAGGTGGCAGCTACAGACCTGGAAGCAGAGCTCTGGTGTTTCACAAAGTGGGGTTTAGTTTCAGCTGCAGGAAGCTACACACCTCTTGGTTCTCGATCTAAGCATCACCTCCCTCATAGGAGCAGTCACCAGTCACCAGACCACAGATTTATTCTGCACTGAGAGTAGTTCAATATTTTGTACAACACTGAACAGGAAAGACAAATGGTGCATCTGAACTTGCGCTCTGATGCATGCCACAATGCATCGATGAGCCCGGTTATTCCTGATTTGCAGGCTGTGCCCCCTGCTTCATCCTACCTAAGGACATTCCCTGATTCTCTCTGCTCCCCTGCTTCTCCACCCCCCTTGCACATCATAGAGTATTAACTCTCCTCTGCCATCTGTCATCACTCTCCCTCTATTCCTTCCCACATTTTTTCTCAGCCCTTGCTTGCAATAAAGTCTCACTCACCTGAACCTTTGTTGCAAGAAAAACATATGCCAGGAGTCTGTTTTGGAGAATCCCTCCAGTTTTGCATAGAAACCAAGGGGCAAGTGTGAGTGTGTTTGGAGGGGAAGGAGATGTCGAGACTCTGAAAGTCTTGAGACAATTTGGTTCAGGGGTGTGACCAAAACACTCACCTCAGTGTAAAAAGTAGGAAGTTTCCCTGGCTGTGGTAGAACAAATGTAGTTGGAGAGATCCTGGCCCCAAAAGAGTCTGCAGTCCAGTGTCTGAAATGGTCCCCCAGAGGATGGAAGGCCCATCTCAAACAAAGCAAAGACCCATATCACATACTACTACCATTGCCACTGAATTAGGCAGCAGCACTCATTTCCTGTGACAGAAATTTCCTACACTGTAATGAAAATATGTCAGTTTGAAAACACTGACATGAATTTTTTCACTTTGAGTTTTTTTCCCATTCATTTGCTCTTGGGCAACATTACATGAACCTGCAATTTGGGGGTTGAATAACTGACAGACAAAATGTTTTGACCTTTGAAGGCTGTAGCACTGGGAAAGGAACCAGATCACATCTCATGTGCAAGGAAAAACTGTTAGATATGTTTGCTTTCTCACCATACCACCCGTCCATGGGCCTTGAATGTCTGTAATGGATCTAGCGAGAAGTAATTGGCCAAGATCATCTGCTTATTCCCTAAGAGATGATAGGAATGTCTCCTTTCTGGAGAGCTCCACAGGTGATTTCATGTTAGTACTAAAATGAACAATCAGTCGTAACTGAGGACTGGAGTTTCTTCAGATGTGTGATGGCATCGTAGCACACAGGTCAACAGCATTGGGCAAAAATGAGTTTTGCCACCTGGACGATGAGCACCAAAGTCATATATTCCGTCTGCTATGTATCCTGTCTTTCCTATCATTGTTGGCATCACAACTCAGTTCTGAGTTCTGAGGGTGAGTGGGTGTTACACAGATTGGAGATAATCAGATTGGTTCTGAGTCAGGAGTCTCATTCTTTTCACTGGTTGCCCATCTGCTATTCATCCCTCAAAAAAGCTGACCTTGCTTATGCCATGGTTATCTCACCTGCATAGAATGGACCAAGCACCTGAGCCCTAGAGATCTGCTCAAGACCTCCTGGCGCTGGGTGACAGAGAAGCAGAAGTTGTCAGAAAACCCTTCTCCTTTCCTTCACCTTTGCTATGATACAGGATGGATGTCACCAGACCCTCTTTCCTCCCTCTCTGTTTTGCTTGTCCTCCTTTCACGATTCAGGCCTCCCTTTCTCCTGCCACCTTCTCTCACTTCCATACAGATTTGTCCTTCCACCTTCTCACTCCCAAATCATGGGACTTCTTTTTTGAGGTTGCCCACTGTCACACTCCCATATCACTGTACTTAGATACCTCCCACCACCACCTGTGCAAGCTGCTGATCTCTTTGTCTCCCAGTGCATCTAAAGCTGAGCTCCAACACAGCTGCACAGCTCAGCTCAAGCTGAGATGAGGAACCCTTTGGGAAGGTGAAATTACAGCTTGTATGTCTCATATTTTCATGTCACAGCTAACATTGTGCCTCCCGTGGTTAGGTCTTCTTCTGCTCATGGAATGACAGGCTAGGTCCATCAGAGAGATCCCAAAGCAGGTCCTGTATGTAGCCTGCAATTCTGCATTCCTCCAGACCCTCCTCAGCTGCAGAAGAGAATCTAGTGTTTGCTTCTCTGGGAATAACATTGCTGTTAATGAATAATCACATTCAGCATTAGTGCAGCTCCCCAAAACCGTTTATTTTTTCTCCTTTTTTCTATGCAAAGGGTTGGTATGGCCTGAGGCTGGGTAGCCCTCAGGGCCTTGTGCAAATCAGATCCCCATCTGCATCTGCTTCCTCTGGGCTCCAGGCACCAGAGCCAAATTCAGGTCAACCTCAAGGCTGTTGCAGATCGACCCTAGAGGAAGACCTCTGCACTGGAGAGATACTGAGGAGCTTTCTAACATCACAAAAAAAAAAAAAAAAAAAAAAAAACAGTCTAAAATGTCACAAGACTAGTGTAGAATATGTTACACAAAAGTAATGTCCCTGTCTCCCAGGAGAACACAGTTGAACTGCAGATTCTTTACCAACAAAGGCAGGAACCCAAATGCTCATAGACTGCTTGAGACAGCCCCAGGGAAGGTTCTCAAAGTGACCTCCGGAGCTTGCTGAGCTGAGTGAGAAGTTATATGAGGACCCCACCCAAAGGAAATGCATCTATAAAAATTCACACCACAGCTCATAATCATTCTGAAAGGCATGACCAGTCTTCAGGGTGATGCTTTCTTAGCACCTAATTGCTTTCTGAGGAAATTTTAGCATGGCCAAATTAATATCATCAAATTAATTACCTTGTAGAAGTAGTAGTAATTATTATTATTACTATTTAATTATTAAATAATTTTCTTTTCATAATAATATGTTATGATATACCACAATATATTGTACTGCAGCGCTAATTACTGCATATACTTGTTATAATATTCCAGGACCATAGAATTTCATGGTTTTTTACCAAAAGTACATGCTGGGTCTTTTCATTCTGAAAGTTTTTTTCCCCAGTTTTAGAGGGGAAAGCTTCTTTAAAAATGGGAGTGAATTAAAAGTTGTGAAATTTTAAATCTCTGTAGCCTTAAGGATCAAAAAGTGGAAAATAAAAAGCTCTATTTCTAACCTGCTATCTTTGAACTAAAAGAAGATTTTTGTTAAAAAAAAATAACAACCAAAGAAGCAAACCAAATCTCATTTTTAGGAGGAGATTTTGGGGATCTGATTCAATATATTTTGCAGTCTTTGAGGCTATGAGACTGAAACTCCTTCCTGTTTACCTGTGGGCTCATGGTGAGAAGACTGACAGTTGGGTTTCAATTTTTTATATGTGGAAGTGAGAGGAGTTTAAAGCAAGAACTTGAGTCTCTGTCCTGCAACCATGTTCAAAGTAAAATGTCCTGGTGTTTCTGCATATGAAGCTATATCATCAATAGCCATAGCTTGAGGAGTCACACAAATGTTTTGGCCTCCATTCCAAGAAAGCAACTAAGCACCTGCTCAGACCAAGGATCTTGAGTATCCTCACTGTTTTTGTGGTAGACTGTAAAAGGATAAACTTCAAATGCAGACCAGCCTCATCAGTGTCTTGTGGGAGCGTGCCTCTTGAGTCATTGTTACTGGAAATAATCACTGTCAAAGGTAAAACCTAACTTGCAGAGAATAAGGATTTTATGTGTAGTTGTTATAAAATCTTGATTGCATAAAAAAAATCATGCAAACATATGTATCTATACAGCAGAAGGAACTCTTATTTGGATGTTAAAACTCCCAGATAAAGAATCTTGCAAAGGTCTGTTTCTTTCCACTGCCTATATTCAAGAGTGCCTTGAATGATGGGCTCTGGTGTAGATATCTGCAGTGCAAATGCCCAGAGTTAGGTAAGATAACCCCATCCCTGTCCCAGAAAAGCCCAACACAGAGTCTCTCCATAGGCTCAGAAGCCCAGGTGCCACCTTGGGTTCTGTGTGGAGGTGTCCACTCCCCAGAAGCAGCCTGTGCTCCTGTGGGGAGCTGGCCTTTAATAGCTTTCAGGCTAATGGGTTTATATAAGCTCAGTCTCAGAAATGCCTTTTAGTCAAACAGATACATTTAGACAAGAGAAACAGGTTTTTAGGCACGGGGGGGTTTATGTGCAGAGGACTAACTCCTGATGCTCCAGGATGCCTGACTTTCAGCTGGAGACCCTCTGTGCATAAAAGTGTCATGCACTACGCGTACATCAAATGCTTGTCCAGGCTACAATGGGTGCCACTCCTTCAAATAACATAGTTTTTTTACCTTGCTCTCTTGGGCACCACAACACTGAAATCATGTTGAGAATATTGCTCCATTGCTCTAAACCTCTTGTATAAATGAGAGTTGGGAGGTCAAGACATTACTCAGTCATTTTTACACTTCATTACATAAGCGTCACTCAACAGTAAAATGTACTTGGTCACAGTTATGCAGAAGATGCTGCAGTATTTCTCTTCCATGGAGATAATCAGAGTCTTCTCTTCTGGCCACCTGCATATTCTCAGTGTGAAACAGAAATCATGTGTAGGGCAGAGCATTAGTTACCAAACCGCAGTGGAACTGTACTTGAAAGACTTCAAAGTGAGGAAGGAGTTAATCATTGCAAAATAGTCATTTCCTGAGCCCTCTGGTTGGATGAGTGAAAACTTTCAACTATTTCTATTTCTTCTGTGTCATTTAAGAGACTTTCAAGGTGCACTGTACCTCTCAGACCAGGTAAGGAGTACAGCTTTTCACTTCTTCATTGTTTATTCATAATAGTTTTTCAGAGGAGCCAGACTCAGTCAAAATTGGTTTTTTCTCCCTCCTATTATTTACATCTGAAGGGAGAACAAAGTTCATTGCAATCCAAGAAGTACATGTGTCTCTTTGTGCCAGATGACTGTGAGCTGTAGAAATAAAGGAAGAACTGTATGGCTTAATAATAGAGCAAAGATAATTAAGAAATTATGTTGCACATATTTAGAAGTCAGAATTATTACAGCAAATATTGCAGTAAAATAGAAAGAAAACTCATCACCAGTTTTAAGTGGTTCACTCCGCAAAAACCACTATCAAAATAAGGAATTCTCAGGTGCACAGTTTGCTTTAGTGAGGAGAGTAGTAAAAATCATAGTGTTTCTTCCACTCTGTTTTTAAAAAGAGGAAGAATGAGCTTCTACATAGTGGGGGACAGCAAAAAAATCAAACCCAGATAATTTTGGACCAATTTTAGTTGTAAATCTGGACATGATATCTATCTTTTGCTACTGCAGAGTCATGTACTGTCCTCATCCTGAGACTTCTCTGGAGGTTTGCAACAGCCCAGCATACACACAGAAGTGACTGTGGAACCATATCATAAAATGATATAATTTCATCAGGATCTTTTGGTGCATAAAAACTGAACTCAGACAGACAGGCACCAGAAGGAAGTCCTGTAACAGAATGCACTTTTGCATATGGCATTTGTTGCCTCTTAATAGACAGGGAGAGACACTATTTGTGTGAAAAACTTTTTGTTTTGTTTAATAGTTCAGAAACAAGTATAAAATAGCCATCTGTGGGGCAGTTATTGTAATAACGTGCTGTCATCAGGTCACTGCACAGAAAGGGAAATTGTACGTGCTATGCTGATCGCTGAGTGAAATCATACACTGATATGGCATTTGTGGGTTTTTAAGACTTGGGGTTTTTTGGCATTTGTGGGTTTTTAAGTCTTTGCTTGTGATCAGTTTTAATGTTTGGACATTGACCCCTTGAATGTTTGGTATAAACACTTTCTGGATTTTATACATAGTGGTCAGGAGAATCTAGTTAGGACTAGGATCAAACAGCATCAGTTTGATTCAGACACATAATTTCCATCCACGTTGGGACTTTGTGCCTAAATCATTTCCACCTTACTTGTGAGATTGCTGTTACAGTAGCAACTGGACCTCTGTAATTGAGAATTTCATCCTCAACAGGCTCAATGAGCCACATGAAGTTTTGTCACTGCATCTACAGATGGGGAAGAAATTCAGATGAATCCCAGCTGGTGCCAGACTCGTGCCCTGGTTTTTGCAGCTCCCCAGTGCAGGCAATCTGATCAAGAATACCAGTCTTCCCCTGCAAACAGCTGTGTCAGTTTAGGCACAACCAGAGAGCATGTCACCATTCTGCTACAGCTGGGAAGAGGCTATGGCATGGTTAGAAGCATTTGCATCAGCCTTAGTCTTCCCAGTTTCAACATCAATGCTAAGCAATTTGCTGTTCCTTACAGGTCTATATGGCCTCAGTTGGTAAATACTTGCTCCTATGCAATAGTTTGCTGGAGGAAAGCTGGCTGAGGTGTGCCTACCATCCTGCAGTCATATTTCTCACTTACTGCATAGGCACGGCTCAAGGGAAAGTGCTCAGCAGCTTTGTGTGGGAAGAGCAAACTGAACCCAGGCATCCCCTCTCACCAACCAGCATCTCACCCACTGCTTCTGCCTCCAGTTTTTAGCACCCCTTCAGGCACGTTTCTTGAAAATGTGTATTCACCTTCTGTGTTACAGCATGGGTTTGGGTTCAACTCAGGTGCATCTGCCTGTGCAGATAATATTGTTCTCACTGATGACTCTAAATGCAGAAAAGGCCAGCTCAGGTGATTTAAAATGTTTGCTCTCGGTGCTCTCTTTCAGCATCAGTATCTTTGTTTGATGTGGGAAAAGGGTGCACTCTTCGTGTCTGTGTCGGAGGGCGGCAGACGTTATGTGCAGCGGTTATGTGTAACAGCACTGAAAACAAACAAATACTAGAAAGGTCATTCCTTTCTGGTAGGTTTGGTCTGCCACAGTAACTGCTGCGTTCTGGACAATGGGCCAGAGGGGAGAAACCCAGACACAACTCAGCCGCAACAAGTTATCTTGTGGTAGACTGCTCTTTCCTGCTCGAAAATAAAGACACACCAAGACTGTGTGCTGGTGTTTTGCACATATATCGCCACTTAAAAACTTTACTTCACATTTGCATAGTTTCCAGATAAAAAGTTGTTTTGAAACAGAAGTTCAGGGGGCTTCACTGCTGGCTAGTAATATTTGCAAGGCTTTCAGCTGGACAGAAGGGAGGTTTTCTTATCAGGCATATTTATTAACACTGTTCCCATGCTCTTCACAGCATGCAAAAGGAGCTTGAAAATGTAGCTCTCCTCTGAAAAATGACATTACAGAAATGACATTACAGTTTGGCCCTTGACTACTGCCTCCAGAATTCCTGGATGAAATGAGCTCTATTTATAATTAAATGTCTGTGGGATTGTTGTTTTGGCTTGATTATTCTTACTTCCAGCTCTCAAATGGAAAGTCAAGCTGGTGTTCCTCTTCGGCTTACTATTTATACACAGGAAACCTGAGAGGGACTCAGCCTGAGAGTTAAGGTTGTTATTTAAAATAGGTTTAAAGTGGGTAATATAATCCAATTTTTGTATAAATTTAGTTGCTAATCAATCAGAAATATCCCACAGGATTAATTTTCTACATCTTTGAATCTGCTAATGTCAGTTTGATCCAGTCTCTTTTCATATATTTTTGATTGAAAGCCTTCTTACAGAAATTTTCCATTGGTAATCTTATTTTTCAGTACTGATGAATATTTAACCAAAGTTAAATACTCAAACAGAGAAAGAGAGAGAGAAATCTGTGTATGCTTCCTGCAACAGCTCAATATTTCAATACTGGGTTTTAGCTCTCATTGATATCCTAACAGAGAGATATTGATATCCTAACAGATTCTGCCTTTTTGTGCACAAAGGAGGGTCCAAGAGTTGTTCAGGCTGAGGCCAGGGATCTGTAAGCTTGGTCATCAAGAGCTGCACATTTTTGTCACCTTTTCACACTACTGCATGAGAAATTCAGGCTCAGCAGCTGGTGAATTGAAAATCCTTGCTCTCCCAACTGCTGACTAAGTCTTGAAATAAGAACAGAAATTACACATCGTTATGGTCATGAAGAAGCAGCTAGAGCTACTTACTGTGAGATACACTGCACCTGATTCACATCTGCAAAAATGAGAAGGGAAAATAGCAAACCAACAAGAAGTATGTGCTCTTTTATCTTCTCTTCATCTTCAGATGTCTATATTCTGAAACTTTAGTAGTCCTGCACAGGACAGCTACTGAACCATTTATTTAAGGCTATGAAAGAAAATGTTATCCGTGCTTGTCACTGAATTATCTCTAGATATGTTCCTTTTTTAAATTTTTTTTTTATTTTTAAAAGACTTCTTTTTTGTTCCTTTCTGCAGCTCTTACTCATAGAGGAAATCTGATCTGCTGCAGCACGGAAACATCAGCAGTGAGATGGCGAGACAAATTCCTTAGGGAGCTGCCTGTAAGTCTGGTCAACATTTAAGATGAAAAGTTTTGCATTTTCTTTGGCAGGATGTTGCATGCAGAGTTTAGCTTTATGAGGCAATTGCTGAGGCAATAAGGGACTATTCAGGAACACAAGCCTCTGCTTTGAGTAGGTGAGTAAGCACAAAGGCAGAAATAATCTTGTTAAGACTTTTTCTTTCTTTCTTCCACTCCCCCGTCCCCCCCAAATTCTAAAAAATATCACTGGTCTTTGAGACTCACTAAATCAAGCCCAATTGAAATCCTGTTCTCCCAGAATCCTGGATACACTGAGTAGACCCCCCTTCAGGCCAACAATGGTTCGGCAGCTGAAAGCTGTGAGAATAAGCCTCTTTTGTACTTTTGTCACTGCACCTTGTGACAGTCACACTTGGAACACAGGCAGTGGTAGAGATAGGGTAGGAAACTGTGGATAAGTAAGCACTGAAATGGTGAGGATGAGACAAAAAAAAAATTGAAAACTGGTAGTACAAACTCGAGGTAGATGAGGACAGAGGGTGGTATCTGGACAGCAGTTAACAGGAGGAAGACAGAATTTGGGTTACATGCTGCTGATGAAAGCGGATTTTTAGAGGACAGCAAGGTGTGATTCATTCAGCTCTTTCCCTCAAATGCTCTGGAGAAACCCCTGAAATATCCAGGTCTGAGAAACAGAAAAGTAAATCTTGGAGGCAGCACGGGTGTGTCTGCACCCTCTAGTGGGCTACACAGAAAATGTTTTTACCCAGCAGTAACTTTCCACTTCATTTGCTGGGACCAGTCATATCCTAATCTTTAGCGTATTTGATACACCTGTAAAAACTGTTCTCAGCCTCTGTAACATGATGGCTGCATCCAAAGTTCTCTTTTGGGATGGTCTTTTGTCTGTCATAACTCCTGAGCTATACAAGAAGTTGATTGTGGCTCAGAGTTGTTTGAGGGAGCATTAGTTGGTGTGAGACAAAACAGTGCCAGAACTATAACAGCCCAAGAAATTGAATTTCATGGTCTGAACATTGTTCTGACAGTGTTAAATTTGACATAATTTAATATTAACATAATTGACATACTTTACCTGTAGTAAAATCCCACTTGTGCAGGTGCTATATTCCTCAGAGTCCTAAATGTAAATATCACAGAATAATACTTCAGCTCAAAAAAATCAATGAACAACCTGTTTAGTGGGAGACCATTTCCTGTCTCATTGTTCAGCTCTCATCTGCTTGCTGCTGGAGGACACATGCTGACTGAGATGTAGAACTACAGGAAAAAGCAAAGCAGCCTTGTGATTTTAGTGACTGAGCAATGTTCTGGGAAATATGATTCTGCCACTGCTTCTACCTGAAAGCAGATGCTGAGAAAAGCTTTTTTGATGCTGAGAAAAGGTCACTTTCTTAAGAAAAGAATACATGTGAAATGCCTGAATTGGAGCTAGGATGGAACTTCAGATCTTCAGCTCCAAAAAGGGAAAATTCTGATGCAGCCTCTGACTACTGGGGAGTTATACCATAGTAGTTGCTTCTTATGACACAAGATAGTAGTACTTAAGATACTTAGAGACAAATATAGAGAAGATGTCCATTAGCAATTATAGAACCAATGGATTTTGACGGGGCTAGGCGAGCTGGTCTGGTGCCACTAGGGAGAATGCTTAAAGCACTTCAGTGAAACTATGTTTCTTCTTTACAAGTACAAGTACTTGCTGTTCAAAAGGTCAAAGAGTAGGAAAAACTCCTCCTAGAGAGAAAAGAGCATGCACACTCAGCTCCATCTTTGGAAAGTATTGAAAGGCTTATCCACCTCCTTCCTTGCTATCTAGGTAGTATGCTAGAACTATGGTCTGGGCTGAATTGTACCTAGCCAGGAGAAGCTGGAAGAGCAAGCAAAAAAGAACAAAAGAGACCAGAAGCCTGAAACACCATTCAGCTAGAAGGCTAAAGACTTATCTCTAGTCTCATCTTCATAGACACCATTTCACAGTAATCAGTGGCTAACTCCAAAGGCCAAACTAAAGAGTAGATTCCAGGCCATGTCCACTTACTTGATGGCTGCTTTTGTCACTAGACTAGAGAATCTCTTGTCTCCTTTTTTGGCATTTTCGTCTTTCCGAGTTGTTGTATTGATAACTTTTTAGTGTGCATCTCTGATGTGAAAGATGAGCAGTACCCAGAAGCTTTGTGGCTAAAGCAATCTCCAGCTCAGATAATAAGTCTCATGGTCAGACCTGGGAGGCAGCTTAAGGCATCTATTTCCTGAAATTAACCACTACTTTATCATTCAGACAGGGAAGGGTTTTTCTTCTATCAACCATCTTAAAAAACTGTAGCAAATTATATTTAGTCCCCAGAAAGAAAAGGCAACAGGCAAAGTTCCTTTTTAACAAAAGGAACTTTGGCAAAGAGGTTCAGGGTTCAGGTCTCCCAGTAGTTTCCCTGTGAGAGTGAGTAGGTTCTGTGAGACTATTTTTTCCCCAATTTTTCATGTTTTTAAAGCTCATCCTTTCTCTGCACTGGATGACTTACGTGTGTGGCATGTGAAGAGTGCTGACTTCACCTTGTTCCTTATCATTTTGCTGACAATTTCAGATGCCATTCTGAGACACCTAAGCCTTCATTGGTGTCTTCATCTTCCGCCCATGTGATGCTTATCTTACAGAGCTTGAAATTCTGTTTCAAATCTAGCTTCAAGGGGTTAAGCTTTCAGGAACAGGCACCAACTCTGAGCTCCTAATTTTCAAATGCTAATTAAAAGATAGCTGGATCTGACTTGCAGAGTATTGAGTGCTCACAAATCCAGGTATGGTCAGTAGAAATGTGGGTTTGAAACAGTAACATTTTATTTAATGCTAAATGCTCTTAGAAATCACATCCCAGGCAACTGAGGGCCTTCATTCCTCACTTTCCTCTTTGTAATATGGTGTTAAATAATCTTCATATTAGAAGAAGGCTGCAAATAAGAAATTTGTAGGTCTTTCTGAAGCACTTTGATGCTACAACACTGGATGCCATAAAAATGCCCCAAAACCAATTGTTTATTTAGTATTTAGGACAAGAGCTTGAACAGTGCATTGTACATAGGGCATAGTGTCATTCATTGATCAGGAGAAAAAACTCTAAATTTTTCTGATAAGGTATTTTGACTTTGGAAAATTGTTGAGAAGGCATTGGTTACAACAGAGATCAAGTGGAAAAGGACAAGCTTAAACATGTCTGTTTTCCAGCTTGTGACTTGTAGAGTTTCTTGGCAGCTGGGCTGATTTCCTGCCTTCAGCTTGTTGACTTCCACCATTTCACTAGTAGGATCATTCAACTGAAAAGCAACCAGGGGAACCTGCTGATGAAATTCTGGCTCCCAAGCTCTTCAGCTGTTTATTTGTTCATGCTTCTAGAACTGTAACCTTCCTTATATAAATGGGCATTGTGAGCATTTCAACATGGAAGGAAAAGATGAAACATTTTCATAAGGGACACTTTCCATTCCCCTTAAGCACATGTCTCTGCAAAGCTGGTGATCTCAGTTACACAGTGTTTAAATCCTCAGTGCACTGATCAGGGCTGTTGGGGTCTTTAGAAATACATAGTTAAAAAGTTTGCAACCTATCCATGATTGAGGCTAATAGAAGTTGGCTGCTAGCATGTGGACATGAGACTGAGTTAAACAGAAGCAAGATCAAGCCCTTAAGCTGGACTAAACTCTGTCTTGCACATTGCATACAACATCTCCTTATCAGCCCAATTTGTGACCTAAATCTGTATATCCCTGTCAAAGAAAATCCCTGGAACCCACTCTTTTACATGAAGATGTGCCTTCTTGGTCACAGATTTCTCCCATGGGGCACAAACCTATCTTTAACATCTCTAAGAGGATGAAGAATGAAATTTCCTGTTATGTGTCTGGCTTTTGCAACCTCAGCAATTCTCAGCAGTGCAGATACATAATCTGGTCTTGGTGGATAAAATAGCCTCACAAACTCATCACTGAGGTTTTTTATGGTTAAATGCATGTTAAATGTTTGACATTTAAAACCATATACACTTGGGAAAATTATTTTTTGAGCTTTTTAAATTAAATGTTTTCCACCAACAGCTCTTCTCTAAGAAACTAACAGGACATGGCACAGTTTTACATGTTAAAGTAGGCTGATAGGTTTGTTCAACTCACATGTCTATTTCTGCTAATGCTTGTGGGTTCAGTACAGGATTACCCCCACGAGAGGGGCAGAGATCATAGCCAATATGGATATCAATAACATAAATTGTTGGTCTACCCTGGGCTTGGAAATGTTTACACTGATTCTCAGGACCTCCCAGTTTTCACTGCTGCAGTACCGCAAAAACCAACTGCAGACTCTCACAGCAGTGCCTGGGAATCACTTTGTTACACAGGGAACACCAGCATGTGGAAAGGCTCTTGCTACGCCAGTTAGCAGCAGGAGAGCAGAGAGAGAGAAATTGTATTACAGAAAAATCAGTTCCTTTGGTTGTGCCAATTCTTCTGACTGCTCTAACTTGTCTTTGGGACTACTGTAGTCATGAGTGAAGAAGGAAAAATAGGTGGTCAGAAACAGAATTATTCAGGCTGGAAAACACCCTCAAGGTCATCAAGTCCAACCCTTAACCCAGCACTGCCAAGTCTGCCACTAACCCATGTCCCCAGGTGCCACATCTATCCAGTTTTTAAATACCTCCAGGAATGGTGACTCCACCATTTCCCTGGGCAGCCTGTTCCAATGCCTAACAACCCTTTCAGTGAAGGAATTTTTCTATTATTCAACCTAAACCTCCCCTGGTGCAACTTGAGGCCATTTCCTTTTTTTTAGTTGTTACTTCAGAGAAGAGACCAAGCCCCATCTGGGTCCTACCTCCTTTCAGGTGGTTGTAGAGAATGATAAAGTCCCCCCTTTTCTTCAGACTCAACAGCCTCAGCACCCTCAGCTGTTCTTAGTAAGAGTTGTGCTCCACACTCCTCACCAGCTCCATTGTCCTTCTCTGTACACTCTCCAGCANATCAGTTCCTTTGGTTGTGCCAATTCTTCTGACTGCTCTAACTTGTCTTTGGGACTACTGTAGTCATGAGTGAAGAAGGAAAAATAGGTGGTCAGAAACAGAATTATTCAGGCTGGAAAACACCCTCAAGGTCATCAAGTCCAACCCTTAACCCAGCACTGCCAAGTCTGCCACTAACCCATGTCCCCAGGTGCCACATCTATCCAGTTTTTAAATACCTCCAGGAATGGTGACTCCACCATTTCCCTGGGCAGCCTGTTCCAATGCCTAACAACCCTTTCAGTGAAGGAATTTTTCTATTATTCAACCTAAACCTCCCCTGGTGCAACTTGAGGCCATTTCCTTTTTTTTAGTTGTTACTTCAGAGAAGAGACCAAGCCCCATCTGGGTCCTACCTCCTTTCAGGTGGTTGTAGAGAATGATAAAGTCCCCCCTTTTCTTCAGACTCAACAGCCTCAGCACCCTCAGCTGTTCTTAGTAAGAGTTGTGCTCCACACTCCTCACCAGCTCCGTTGTCCTTCTCTGTACACTCTCCAGCACCTCAATGTCTTTCTTGCAGTAAGGGGCCCAAAACTGAAAATCTCTGCCATCTTCAAAAGGGCATGTGGTCACCTGGAGATTTGACTTCCTCAAGTTTGAAATAAAAACCTCAGTGTTGCAGCTTGGCATTGCTGACCATTTCATTGCTCACACTAACATGCTACAGGAGCTGTAAATGCTCCCCTGCCTCCACCTACCACAGCAAAGTAAAGAAGTTCACACCTTCTGTATATCATCAGCTTAAACTTTTCTAGTAAATCTGAAGAAAATAAGTTGGGGTTTGTTCACAAAGAACTGGCCAGAAATTCAAAGCACGCCAAGGGTTAGAAATAAAGCCATACTTTATATTAAAGATGTTTTGGTGTCCACCTGTGGGCCCAAGAGAACTGAATGCTAAATGCTTTCACTTCCTTCAGTGGAAGATAAATGTACGGTCCATTCGTAAACTGGGTCTGTCACATGTTGGGTCAAGCAGGATTTGGTGTAGGATTTACAGACTGATATTTGTATCCACAAGAAATACTTTGTCTTCTATTCTGAGCTACACGTTCCTTGCTTTGACCCCAGAGTGAAAAAAGGGATGGCTGAAAGGCATTTTGAACAGTTAGGATGAGACGGTGACACTGCCCCATAAGGGGAGATAACACCACCTCTGTGGATCCAGTGGCTCAGGGGACAGTAGAAAACACTAGTCTATGTTCTTATTGTGACTTACAATAGAATAATAGATAATGAATATTGTCCTTATTGCCACTGCACACATCTACAAACTTCTCTTGAGTTATTATGGCCATTACACACAGAAAACCATATGCAGTTGCACTAATCACCACGCAAAAACCTTAGGTGGGATTATAAATGTCTGAATTCCAGGCTTTCATCCAGTTGGCCAAATAATTTATGCAATGCTCAGAAATTTAGTTGATCTCAGGACCTTCACCTTTTATCAGCCAATTCACATTCATTGAGGGAGAGAGGAGAAACACAGACTCATGTATATAGACCAAAGATCCTTTTCAAACAAAGCTGGACAGCAGCTGGGCTCAGTAGTTCTTTGGGTTTTATTTAAATTCTTGCTTCTATGTTAACGATAAAGTGAACAAGTGAAAGTGTTTGATACCTGTTCTGGCTGACAGTAATCCAGGACTCCCACATTCCATTCTGGATTCTCCCATACCACGTCCTTCCCCTACAAATGAGGGCTACATGCTCACCCACAGACTTCATTTGTCTGATAAGAAAGTGTACTGAAATACCAGAGTCTTTCACTTCTAAGTCCAAGCAGCCCACTCTGTTTCTGTGAATAGCATTCATTGACTGACTCATAGAAAGAATTGCCTGGCCCAGCATCTCAGTTCAGATTATCTTCATTACCTCCACTGTGCTCCACAGAGCCCTGGCCCTCGCCTTGCATTTCTGCAGCCCAGTGTCATTGTGCCTTTCTTCTGGGAGAAAGGCAATAGATTAAGGTTGAGCTTTCTGCGTGGACATCAGTGTCTCAATGCTCTCCTCCTCCTCCAGGGAGAGACTTGTGGAGGCTTATTTCCTTTTTTGAGATCTGAGCCAAAGCTTAAGTCTCTTGATGTGTAGCCATCAAAGGCATTGAAGATAATAAATAACTCACAGTAGTGCTGGTAAATAAACTTCTTGCAGACTGTTACTCACTGCCTTATTGTTTCACGCACCGTGTTAAATGGGATTATTTAGAAGCAGAAAGTTAAACTTGCAGCAATTAAACTTCTAAATAGCTCTGAACATCGAGATTAAATGTTTTCAATTCAATATATTTATTTTATATTTATTTTATTCACATTTATTTCACTTTTGAAATTAATTAGTCCTAAACCATCCCTAATCTAAATCCTTTCCACAACCACTCACATTGGTGAGAAATTATGCCATAGATTTTTGCAAGGCCTTATATACAGACAGTTGCAAATTGCAACACTTTTTTGAAAACATCTGCAAGACATTGACTTAAGCATTAATTTTTTTTTTATATATGTTAGGGCTACAAAGATTGTATTGCTGCTGAATCACTACTGTCAATCATGGTAAATGAAAAGAGTATTTCCCCAGCGGAGAAACAGCCAAATATGATACAATTTTTTAAAAGCCAGCAGAGCATTCTCAGATCAGAATTACAGAGTATGTAAATGTTCTTTGCAAATCAGTTTGTGTTTATCTTTTTGACACTGACAGTCCAGCTGTCCTTTGTGGCAAACCCCACAAAGGGTTTTAATCTGCTTGCTCTGTTTTATATACTTTTGAGCCACTTGATCTCAAATTAAATAAGTAGATAGAAAAAATGGTGCTACCCTACACTGAAAGGGTTTGGAAACCAACCTCTCTTCTCCTTATTAGAAATAATCACTTCATGTTTCGGTCTGGGCAGGTGAGAAAACCGTGCTTGTTTTTTTGGCTAAAAGTGTAGTGTTTCCATTTCTGAAGTTCTTGTTGCAGTTTCCACTAGTTATGAACACCCACACCCCCAGGAAAAAAAAACCACCTAGTTTGGGACTCTTCTGTGTTGTTTATACATCATTTAAAATGTTATCAAGTCTTTCTTAACTTTTTTCTTTGCTTAAAAGCAGATTGTTTCAACCACTACTTCCTTATTTCTCCTCCCTTCCTCTTAACTCTTTAATAGAGAATCTCTGCTTGTGCTTTTCTTCATTTACAGTCCATGAGTAAGTAGATCTGTGCATCTTCCTAACCAACTGGGAGTATGAAAGCCAAGCAAACTTTGGGGTAGATTTTCATCAGAACAGCAAGATAGAGTTGAAGAGTTGTCAACAGTTTGCTAGGAGTGGGGGGTGAGGTGGTGTCAGGCTCTTACCACTGAGAATCTTATAGTCTTCTCATTCATCCTTCTAACAGAGTTTTATTTTGACAGCCTGCCTCAGAGATAGCCGTGCACTGTCACCACACAACACTGAAAGTGACCTGATCATCTGCTGCTTTCCTCAAACCCTGTCCTTCAGCGATGCACCCACATACCCACTGATAGGAGTTAGTCATGCCAGCAGTGACAGGATGTCACCAGAGATAGCTGAGGTCTCGTGCTGGGGCAAGAAAGTGTGTGTAAACTCCTCCATATAGGTACATCCTGTGAGCCTCGTTCTGTTAAAAAAACATTGGATTGGTGCTACTCTGAGGCCAACCTGAGCCATGTTGTAGCTCCATGAGCACAGCTTTTATTCTCACTAGAGTCCTTTTCTCTGCCCTGGCTTCCTAGGTATTTCCCTGGGTAATTGCCCCTCTTGGCAGGAAAATGTAGTCAGTGTAAGTACAAGTTCTTTATACTGTTTTTCTCCCATTCCAGCCGGGAAGGGGGAATACGTAAAAGATCTTAGAGCAAGTAGATATCTAAACCCCTGTAAGCTGAAGCTCATCATCGTGAGATCATCCGTCTAAACAACGCAGGAAATCAGGAATGTTTATTCAACAAGAAACAGACCTACTTCACCCCTGCCTGTTAGGGGGGGAAAGATACATGAACACAGCCAGGTGATTTGCAGTGAAGGCATCACACCCACCTGCAAAACTCACCCTCACACACTTCCACAAGTACCTTATATCTGCCTAGGAGAATGGTGCAAAAATGTGGAGTTGGGCCGGTAGCTTTTCTATGCTGAATGTCTTTCCTAGTCTGCTGGGACAGGATATCTGTTCTCAAGGAGTCTAGCAAGACATTTTAATTCCATGATCTCGAAGACTGACTGAGTGGCAGTATATTATGGAAGACCTGCCAGGGTTCTTGACCTAGAGAAAAGCAATTTCCTGCTATAAAAGCAGGAAAGGCAAGAATTTTTATTTGACTGCCACTAATTCTTAAAATAGAGGATGAAGACCATCCATCCATGGTGGGACTGTGCTCACCAATTAATGATGTAGCTGGGAGCACAGGAGATTCTTCTGCAAAAGGGGCATAATCCCAGAAGGCAGAGCAAAGCAAATGTGCATATGTGACTCACATTATATGCCTAGCATCAGGCCTCTGCATGTTCATATGCCTGACCTACTTGCTGGGATCTACTCCAACCGTACACTGAAGGAGAAAATTTTCATCACAAGTGGAATTTCCAGTTTCTGACTTTTATGCTACCACTGAAAAAGGCTTTAGGAGCCTAAATGCTCTTTTGTTGTCATTAAGTGCAGAAAATCAAGACTGAGGTCTTCAGTTGCTCAGCTTTTGCTAAAGGTGCCATTATCAACACTATAAACCTCAGTCACAAAGTCCTCAGAAGCCCATATATCCTAATACCCAGCTCAGGCTGAAGGCCTGAAATAAACTGCAGTTGTGGAGTGAGAGGAATACTGTTCCTTAAGCTGCATCAGCTGGAGGACCCAGTATACCATAAATAGTGAAAGTACTTATTGGAGACTTACTGGAGTACATCCTGCATGGGATACAGCCAGAAGCAAGGTGTCAATGCCATGAGCCCTTTAATCCTGTGGATACTTAGGGCACTCCCTACAGACTATGGATGTTTAGCTGGCCTGATTGGAACCAAGCATTCTTGCAGAAATGCATTAACCATGATGTTATTTATCTACAACTCCTGCTGCTGAATTTGTTCCAGTTTGCACTGGGATATAAATTCCATGGGTGAGAAAAACAAACTGTAGCATTTGTTTAGTACTTGAGAGGAGAAGACATCCAAAAGGCAGTTCCTACTTAAATGTAATTTATATATTTTAGATTAAGTAACTAATAGAAAATCTTATTGTTTGGTGGGAGGTGTAGATTTAAATCTCATCACTCTGAAGTGAGAAATAAATTCATATCTCCCACATCCTCATTGTGTGATATTTAGGAAGTGTGAATAGTATTCTTGTTGCTGGTTTGGATACTTCTGGATTTTATGAGATAAGACAGATGCAAACATCTCACTACAGCAGAAATTTCTGTGGTAATACATGGCTGTATCTAGAGGTCTCCTTGAAACCCTCCACAAAGTGTCAAAAGCTGAAGCTTTCTCAGAGACTAAGGTGTTTCTGTCTAGCTTTCTTGCTGCTCAGTGTCCTGGTTTTCTGTATCTCATGGTAAAAGGCCTAATTGTGATCCGACGAGGTGGGGACATCTCGGATGGGGCCATGGAGACTCCTGGGCAGGCAGATGTAGAAACTTATGTTTCTACAACCCAAGGCAGAGTAGGTGTGGGTGGTGCTGCACTGGGCTTTCTCTGTGGATTTACATTCTATATTAACTCCTCTAGGTACTTGCTGCTCTCCTGTGTCTTTTTTTTTCTTTTTTTTTTTCTTTTTTGTGATTGAGCAAATCTAACCACAATCTCTTTCTACACCCAGTTTCTAAAGAAAGACTTTTACCTGGTTTTCAGCTGAACTGTTTCTTCACTAGTGACTAGAATGAGACATCAAAAATCCAGTATACAAAATAATACACTGATTCTGTACTATGAGGTATTCAGTCATTTGAGAACCAGAAAATCTTATTGTACCTTGCAGTTTGTGGGTATTTTTCCTCTTGGGATATTATTACATTATTATAATTCATGCAGAAAAAGAAATCCACTGCCTCTAAAGAAAGACTTTTTTTATTTTGATAATTGATTTAGAAAGTCTTATTATTTGGATATCATCAGTTAAACTACAAGGAAGTGCTCAGTTTCAAAAGCCACTTAAAATGTTCTCCTTAAAAATCTTGTAGAATTTACAAAGCAAGACATTAATATTCCTTGAACCATCAGCAGCGAGATAACTGAGTTGTGCAAAAATATTAGTATTATTTAAAGAAAAAATTATATCAGAGTAAGAAAATGACTTTTCAGAAGGCGTCAAGCAAGTGAAAGAGAGAGCACTGCAATTGAAGATGTTCTGCTTATCATCCTCAAGAACACATCTACAGTCTTGTCAACTCTTGTCAATCCAGTTAACCCTCAGAAAAGACCTGATTCTCAATCATCTACCTCTAAAAGCAAGGTGGCTTTTTCACAAAGAGATACAAAGAAGTCACTAACATTTTCATCTCCTTATTGACATGGTTCTCTGCAGGAGTGATAATGAGGAAGCTTGTTGTGAGTGTCAGCCCACTTCATCCCAGCACTTTAGAAGTGCTCTTGGAGTGCCAGATCCTTTTATACAGCATGTTCAATGAGGTGGCTCCTTACTCTAATCTAGAAAGTCATATTGCTTTGGATATAGTGCCATTGTGGGGAGGCCACTGACATGCTGGTCAAAGCATCATTGCTACATTCTCATTGACAGTTTTGGCAGCAGGAGACAAGTTTGTGTTTGCTTTTGCAGAAGGGTGCAGGGAAACTAGTCAGGAATGCCACTACTAAGGACTGATTCCCAAAATATTTGGATGTCTAATTCCTTTTGAGGACTTAAGCCAAAATTAGCATATTTTCCAAATATTGTTTTGCATCAGGTGTGTAAAGAAATGAGAAAGAAACGAGCAAAAACTACTATGAATACAAATGGCAATGGCAAGGAGTTGGCATGTGATGCAACCTAAAAATAGGAGACTAGTATAAACACATGTTCAGACTAAAAAGTACTCTGTCTTGTGATTAGTATGACCATTTCAAAATATTTCCTGTTGTGATTGTATAACCTTTAAAAAGAAAGGATAGGTTTGACCTGGTGAATTGCTAGGTATCTTCTCTTTCTACTGGTCTTGGTAAAAAAAAGGGACAGATTTCTTTTACGTTAAAGAAACAGGTAAACAAAACTAAATGAAAAGCCTTGAGGGTTTTGTGTAGGTTAGTTTACATCAGGCTGTAACAGAATGCTCTAAAAACTATCAGCCCAATCAGTACAAACACAAGTAGCTTTTACATGTATTTTGTAGCATATCCTAGAAGCATCTGTAGAGATGGTATGGGAGTGGAGGGAGGGCCGAACTGAGAAAACTGCTATTGAAAGTTGTTTTTTTGTGTGTGCAATTTTTTTTAAAGAGTTTCAGAGAATTGAAAGAGGAACCTACACTGACCAGCTAGGTCTAACTTGTAAAAAACTTTCCCCACATCGTGTGGTGAAACATCTTTTATCACTGCACTCTTACCTGTAGTATGGTTCGCTCACCTGCATGGATGGATGGATGGGGCTAAAAGGGATTGTGAGAATTTGTTTTGCCTTTCCAGACTCTTTTATGAAAATGTAATGCACAACCTTTATTAAACCATAATCCCCATAAAAATGGAATTATTTTAAATCTTAAAACTCTTCTTTCCTTTTTCTTTCTCTCTCTCTCTCGCTCTGTATATTTGTATGATGATAAGACAATGTAAGACAGAGAAACACACAGAGAAGAAGAAAGGAAACTAAAGTTGCTCTCCTGAAATGTACATTGCCTTTAGGTTTTTATAAAAGTCTTTCTGAGATGTTAAAATAAAAAGGACTCAGTCCTGTTTCCTTCAGTTCCCTGAAAGAGCTTCAAAACACTGGCATTTTCCATCATTTGCTTGCCAAACCACATTAAACCCCACCACAGGCTGTAGTGCTCAGTGACTGTCACAAGCACGGGTGACTTCATCTCGCATGCCCCACCAGGCCTCTCCCCTGCCCAGCTGATGCCACAGGCAGATGCTGGCTGGACACCATGTGCACATGCAGAAAGTGTGCCCAGGTTCCAGGGGATTTCAGCAGGGCTGGGGAGAGCATAGTCTTGGCAGCTCTGTGGGAAAACCCCGAGATGGTCCTGAGCCCCTGAACTTCTCATGAGCAAGCACGAGCAATGAGTCCCGAAACAGAGCTGGGAACTAAGTAATAGTAAAAAATAGATAACCTCCAGTATTCTCAGAAAGAGAAGTGAGAAAGTAGTTGGTGCTGATCTTTCTTCACTGTGAGCTGGGGAGCAGGCTGCATTTTCAAAAGCACCATCCTGTCTCTACACCCAGGTAGCTGAGGGCATCCTTGGGGTTTCAGAAGAGAAGGGGGCTGCTGTGGTGGCTGGGGTCACATCTCAGTCACTGCCAAAGCATCAGGTGTCTGCCAGCAAAGGAGCTTTCAGTAGCAATTCTCCTTCACAATCTATGGCACTACAAAAGAGTGAAAAAGAGAACCAAAACCTTTTGATAGGGAACTCCTCATGAGAGCCCAGTTTCAAGCTTGCCATTTGCTAACAAGTCTCAGTTAAGCAGCTGAAGTTGTAAAAATGTATTTGCAATAGTCAATAGCTGTTTTGCAAAACTTCATCCAAGAGGGTTATGCAACCTCCTTTGCCTGTATGAGTGTGATCAAATACACAGAGTGACTGATGAGAGATGGATCCACACCTCTGCTTTCATTGCAAGAATGTATTTGTTTGCCCATATGCTTAAAGATAGCAGATCACAAGATATATGTAGTAGAAGTGATTGTGAGATACAGAGTGTTGGCAAATGGAATACACAAAACTAGCTCTATTAAGTTGGGGCTAAATGCCAAGGTCATAAAAATTATAATTAAGACACTAGTTTTTAGTGCACAGTTAATAAATACCACCCTTCAAAGTCCAGTGTCTTCAGTGGCATTTTTTCTCAAGACAGCAAGATTCCAGTAATGACTTGCATAACAGCCAAAATAAAGGTATCTCAAGGCATTTTGCTAGCAATAAAGAGGAACTCAAGTAATGGCAAGAAGAAGCTGTTCTAATGGATTTTGGAGACTGGCAGCTCCCCCACAAAAACCAGATGCAGAACACGTTTGACTTCTGCCTGTGATACATAGGTAGCATTCATTATAATAATGTATCAGCATATAACTGACTATAGTTAGGGCACGTATATACTTCTCCAAGCAGAGAGAGTATCTTAGACAAGGACAGAATCAAATTTCTCTCTCATTTTTGCATTTAAGTTAAGTGCAGAGAGGACTGGAGAGGTAGACCAAAACCTGAATACCATGGCACTTGCAGACAGGTTCAGCTGAAAAGCTGAACTTGGCTTGCTGTCTCACCCACACTCGAGGATACTGAGAGGAATGAAGCAGATGTGGTTTCAGGGTGCTATTCCTGTTGTATCTCTTTGTATTAGTGTGATAGCTCAAGTAATCACAAAGAAACTGGAGTAAAGGTGAAGCTTTTCTTAGAAATCTTTTTCCTTTTTTTCCCATTTTATAATCTCCATTTCTTGTATGTTACCAGTCGTACCTCTAATTGGTATCAAATTGCCAAGCTGAGGAGAAGTCAAGAAAAAAGTGTCAAGTGGTAAGTCAGGGAGAAAGTAATAATTATGTTGGCTCTTTGATCCTCCTTTCTGGGCATATACAATGCTTCTTTTAAAACTAGGTCGTATCTGCTCCTGCAGTCTGCTGTTTCTGAGGTTCCTGTTACCTGTGCACTGTGCCTTTGGGTAGATGAGCTCTGCACTGTTCAGGCACTTGTGAATCCATACTGTGTCCTGTGCCAGCCACAACCAGCACAGCTGCAGTTATTGATGCTCAACATAACCTGTGAGCTTTTGCAGAGAAGCCAATTTTCAGTTCAGTGAACAAAGTGATTTTGCACAAGCTTAGAAACAATGATCTTGCTTCAACCTGTGGAGCAAAGAGCTCTGAGGTGCTGTGCATACGACACACGGAGCTGCCTCAGACTTCACTGCGAACTGCATGGATACCAGACTTACAGGACTGCTCCTGAGATAAATGTATCCTGGTCATGCCACTGGGCCTCCATAGATGATATGATCATAATTAAAAGGCAGAATCAGCCATGGTACCCCATGATGTAGTTTGAATACTATTGAATGTTGATGGCAATGTTGAAAAAATTAAGAAGCTTTCTGTAGCAGAGAACCACAACCACTTATATGTGACGACATACGTGAGCAACTGAACACCACTCTGGAAAAATACAGCTCATACAGAGCTCAGTAGTACAATTCAGGGTTCACATTCTGAGCTGTGACTACAAACAGTACAAGAAACTGGGCAAAAGAAAGAGCTGTGACAGTGCAAGATTTCTCATGGAGATGACCTGACATGAGCCCTAACCACCAGTCCCTGCAGGCCAAGCCGGAAAGGAAGGATAGTCAAAAGCTCTAGGAAATGAGTTCACGTTTCCCACTGCCTTGGATTGCATACATTGCTGCCTCCTAGTCCTTTGACAGCCCAGAGCCTTTTTCAGCTCTCCTCCTGAAATATATGCAGTCCCCTATTTCCAGTGGGAATTGACAAGAGGTACAGGAGAACGGCTGAACGCAGTATCAGTTCCACTCAAACCAAAATGCCTCCAGCAGCCCATTTTTGTATCGAAGCCTTCCAGTAAGAGGTACAGGCTGACAGGAAGCAAGGCTCGTTCTTTCTGTATATCTAGCTCCTCTTGCCCTTTCAGGAGCACAGAATAAGATACATAAGAAAGCTGCACAGTGCACATCAGTTTAGCTCCTAGAGAGCCCCTGGTCTCGTATTTTTCAGCCAAGACTATTTTCACTAGTGCTGATGTGAGAATTACACCAAAAGGACACGAGAGTGAGGAGAACGCCCAGTCCGCAGGAGCTCACTGCCAGAACATTGCAGAAGGCACCTGGGGAGAGAGCAGAGTGGTCAGTCTAGTATGTGGCCTGCCAGTAAGGGCTAAATGATATGTGCTGAGCAAGTACTGCAGCAGGACCAGAAGAAGACAAAATCATTTTTATTCTGAGTCCTTATGATCATGTAAAACTGACTGTGGGTATCGACACACAGGTGGAAGAAGATGGATACAGGTAAAACAATTCATTTGATCCTATTCTGTGTTAATTCATTTTCACACAGAAGCTGACCTGGTCATTTAAAAGTAGCAGCTGAGTGATCCAAGTGTGAAAGGGGTCAATTATGTTTTAGTGAACTAGTTCAGATTTTGACAGAATCCAGGCAATTATGGGCCTCCAGGAAATCGGGATCTGAATCAACAGGATGTTTAAAAGAGGCTGGAATCAGCTTCAAACACCTGCATTTACTGTGGAAGTGACTACATATGCAAATATTGCAGTCACTGGAGATCCGCCCAGTACAGTAAACAATTTCCAACTCACCCTGAAATAGATACTTAGATTTCTATGAATGATAAATCCATAGCTGTAGCAAAGACCAGGCAGGAAAGGCCACCTATACCCAAATTCTGCCACTTAGTACTACTGCTGTGGAAAGAGTTTTGCATATTCATATAGATCTTACTTAACAGGAGGAACAACAATTCATCCTGTATTTTTACAAGTCACCAGTTGTTATGGATCCAGCACAGGCTTTCTGGGACATGCCTATTTATCTAGGAGGTAGAAAGATGTTCTGAATGTACTGAGACCCACTAGAAGCAGTGGAAGAAGGCCCATCTGAAGACAGCTTACATGCTCAACCAAGTTGTTTGATACATCCCTAAAAATATTGCTTCCAATTTCTGGCCCCAGTATATTATATGGATGTTACAATTACTCTACATTTTTTGCTCAAAACATTTCCCAAATACCCCACCAAATTATCCTTTCAGATACAGCTGCAAAACTTGGTGGCCTTTCCTGTTTATGAGCTCTATCACAAGCTAAATCAATCAACAGCTACAGACTGTCATATCCTTAGTGCAAGTATGAGAAAAAACAACGTCTGAGGTTCTTTCCTTTTTTTTTTCTTCTTTTTTTTTTTTTTTTATCTCTGAAAATAATCTTCAAGAGCATGCAGGCAACTCTACCTCAATTCTTTTGTGGACTGAACAGGAGAGGAAACACTTGAAGAGAGCTTCACAAAAAAGAGAGATGAAAAGATAGAAAGTTCAGATTTCAAATAGAATATATATATACACATATGCTTATATATGTGTATATTTATGTATATTTGTTTACTGTAAAATGCCAGTTGGACCATACTGTTTTAGTGTACCACCATGTTTCTGGAGATTGAGGGATTCTCTCTTAGGAATCTGTCACATTGCCTACCACAAATGCCTTGTGCCAATAAACTGTTAAACTCTTTTCCTGGAATCTGAGGTCAGAAGGGAAATGATCGACTATACTTTTCCTCTGACTCTCACAATAGCTATGTGAGGCAATTACTTGTAGAGGGAAGTAGTTGCTGACCAGAAGCCATTGTCTGTCAATCCTGGACACAGACAGTATTTAAAAATTTAAAGTTATAAAGGAAGTCAGTTCATGTGTTATTTAAATTTCAATTAGATCAAGCATTTCTGTGGTCAAAGTTCTATAAAAACATTTCTCTTCACCATCTTGCCATAAGTCAAGGCCAAGGTACCTGCAGGAGGGCCCTCTGGCACAGGATAACTCCACACTATGAAGGATGTCTGCCAGAGTAGTTAAAAGGAGGTTTACAAGCTGGTTGTTCATGGCCGTACACCATCTGACAAACACTGTGGCCCATTTAAGTGAAGGTTCCCTGCCAGGAATCAGCAGTTTCAGGAACTGCTTGCATGGCTCTTCCTCCCTGTGCAAGACAGCATTGTTTCACCCAGAGGCAAGTTACCTTGTGCTGTTGGGAAATATGAGTGTGCATATGGGCAGTGATCACAGAGGACTCTATGTCCTACAGAACGAATTCCTGAGCTGTTATGTTGAACTCTTCTGTTGCCTTAGCTTTGCTAATCTTGTTTAAAATATCAGTCTTCAGAAAATTAAGATTACAAAGTCTGTTTATGTTGGAAAGACCAGCATATATGTAATATTCTAGCTATTAGCCCCTAAATTGGAACCTCTTTAAATTCGGTTTAGGATGCTTACTCTGACCGAAATTTAAACCAGCCTTCAAAATCTGTCAGTAGAGTTAAACAGCTTGGGTTTCAACTGACCTAAGGTTTTGCTCATAGCATTTTATAAGCTGACTTGCATAGTGATAAAGAAAACTGCAAACTGCTTTATTTTGTAATCTAACTAGCACTTGAACTGTAAAATCATACTTTAGATGCTGAGAGGTTTTTGTCAATACTGGCCCACAGACCTACTATTTCCAAGAACCTGACTATTGCAGAAATTAACTTTTAAAGACCACATTGATGAGTTTCGCTCTGAACTGGCTTATTGACACAGATGACAGTGGCTATGTTTATGCAAATCTTACCTAAATTAGGGTGAATGTTGCTAACACCAGCACAGACTCCTGACTTTGCTGATTTATAGTTAGAAAAGGTGAAGGTTCAAGTGAACTAAAATTCAACTATCAGCAAAACTGCATAGTCAAGGACAGACACAGGAAATTTGAAATTAGATATGTACAGTTAATTTTACTACTTAGCTAGTTCTGAAGATTTGGTGCAGTATTTGCTTGTGGAGTTTCTTTGCCTCTCATCTGTATATTTAAATTTCACAGTAAGAATTTTCTGGTTCAGTCTTGGAAACTGCCCGTTTACACTGTCAGGCTGGAGAACAGAAGCACTCCCTAGTAGGCAGAAATGACAGCATTACTTTTCTTCCCTTTTGAATGAAGTGTTTTTTCTCTACAATGATACAGCTAACAAGCTCTAACAGATGGAGGTATGCACCCCTCCACTACATGAAAGCTGGTAATGCTTCTATATTTTCTTGCTGAAGAAATAGAGGGGTTTTTACCTCTCAATGTGAAACCCTTGTGGAGAGAAGACACTCTTGGTTTACCTTGCCCTGACTGTTTGAGGTCAGAGCTATAACCACCATAGGGTTTACTTTGACTGGGTGTACTAAGATAAAGACTGACATTTGTCTCTGAAAGAGTTTTTGATTAATGATTATAGTGTAACTTTTTCATTGTAAAAAATATGCCAGCTTTTGCAGTGAAGGTATAGATATGGTTTACTTATGTCCTTTATCTGAGTTATCTATGGCATGGAAGGCCAGGAACATCACAGATAGATGCTTTCAGTTTTGTTTTCTATGCTCAGTAATACTTGCACACACAAGTGCACAGAAGGTAGAAGTGTCATTTCCCAAACGTATTTCTTATTAAAAGAAGGTAAGCTACAACATCAAATAATGCCTTTGTGATAACATAACTACAGGCTTGGCAACAGTTTCTGACCTTTGTAATAATGATACTCAGAACAAAACAATAGGAAAACAATCGGCTAGAAGAACAAGGAAGCCCAAATACAAAGAAATTTCTTAGAAGACTTAGGTTCACATCTTCACTGAGTGAACCAAACTCTTGACTTTTAGAGATGTAGAGATGTAACCCTGCAAGCTAAAATTTGCATGGAAGTTTATTGCAAGGGTAAGAAAGAACCATCAAGGCAAAACCTGCAGCCTCTTTCGGTAAGGCCCACGTTCAGTTTAGGAAACATTCAGTCGGGGATGAACTCATTTACATTCCTCAGTTTGGTGAACTTGAACATTTGCAGAAGTGTTTCTCTGAATCGCATGAACGCTGCTTTAGGAACTGTACTTGAGATGTGTTACAAAAGGGCACTTTTTCTTCTTGTTCCTCATATTGAAACCCCTTACTCTATCTAAATATCGAAGTGTTTGTCACTTTTCCCACAGCTCCAGATGTGTGACTCTTGGCTCCTTGCCTTTCTGACTCCTTCTCCTCACACTCAGTCTACAACAGAAATTAAGCATTTGTTTTATGTGCTTTTACTTGCTTCAGTCATCTCAGTAGTAATTCAGACAGTCCAGGAGGGGTTGAAAATCCAGCAGGAACTCTGTACTGAGAATCTCTGTTTTCTCCAGTTTTATCTACAGTTAGGTAGACATAAACTATCCTAACCCTTTAGCTCTTGTTACTGCTTTGTAATAGTATTAAACTGAGTAAGTAAAAAAATAAAAGAAAATAAAAATATTCTAAAAAGCAGTCTTTTAAGAAAAAACAAAATACATTCTTCAGCTATACTTGCATTGATGAAAAACTATTACTAGGATTTTTCTAAGTGCTTACAATAAAATCTGTGCTTTCACTTTGCTTCATTCTGAATATATTTGCAATTGAGTTGAAATTGAATTTCAGCTTATTTTTCCTGTAATCAGAAGCATGCTATCCTACACTCTTCAGCTAGAAGGGTGTCTTTCTAAAAGCGTAACAATATCAAAGCTTTATGCAATAAGAACTTTTTTCCCTATGTAATAGTGCTTTGACAGGTAGAGAACCAAAAATTATGAAACACAATAAGTTTTGAAAGGCTTTCTGCTGCATTATATATTTTGAGATTTATTTTTCCATCTCAAATCACAAAACAGATCTCAAAAGTTTTTATAAATTGGCAATTCCCGTTTTGACTTCACTCATGGGCTTTTCAGTCTTTTTCACAGGTGCGCTTGACACTGACAACAGGAAGATAATAGATGTAAGAGAGAAAACACATCAGTTTAATTTAGCAGTTCTCTAAAAATAGAGACATCTCTACTGTTACTGTACCATAGCAAAGAAATAACAGAGAAATCTTGTAATTTTTAACTGTTTGATTTTCACTACATTCTTTAATGTTTTATTTATCACCTTTTGTCAATTGAAGGGAAAGAAATCACTATTCCTGTCAGAAAAGCATTAAGCAACCGTCACCTTAGCTTATGGTTACAGCTTGAATGAAAACCTGATACCACTGAATTTCCAAGTGAGTTTTCTGTGCCGAGTGCCATGAGCCAGTGAGTACCAAGAGTAGCAAAAAAATCCTACATGGATTTAGTAAGTAATTAGTATTTAGTACTTAATATAAGACTAATATACATCCATCCACTAAATATTTCAGAAATAAGGGAAGCAGAAAAGCTTAACGTTTCTCCTTATATGTCAGAAGCTTGAGGACTGATGTAAATGTCAATAGGACTGGATCACGTCACTTGAAGAATCCTTACTGAGTTTTTGTTTCAGTCTGTCTGTATGTCCATTGGTCTCTCATATTTTAAATACAGCTCTCCCAAAATTAAAGTAAAACCACGTATTTCTAACAGGGAAATTTATGTAACAGAACTATATTTTTACAGATTCTGCATATGAAACCATAGCTTAGGGTGGATGTTTTAAAATCCATGCAAGCTTCACTGATTCAAATTGTGTTTGAAACATGAAATTGAAAGGAAACAACTCGTAAAATGTAAGAGGACTCTAATTCTAAACCTCTAAAGAGAGATCCTTTTCTCTCTTGATGTATTACATTTTCAAATTAAACCACAAGAAACAGACAGAGACTGCGGGTACAGTGAGGGAAGGACATAAAATTACCCTGAACGAGATGAAAATGTAAACACGGCATTAACTAAACCCCAGTAGATGCAGCAATGGGAGCAGTAAAGTACATTGAAATGGTACATTGTGGTTCCAGCAGCTTAACCTGGTGTTGTGGTTTCACCCCAGCCAGCAGCCAAGCCCCACACAGTTGCTTGCTCAGCCCCCACTAGACAGGACTGGGGAGAGATTTGAAAGGGTGAAAGGAAGAAAACTTGTGGGTTGAGACAAAGACAATTTAATAGGGAAATAAAAAGCTGTGCACACAAGCAAAGCAAAACAAGGAATTAATTTGCTGTTTCCCATGGGCTGACAGGTGTTCAGCCATCTCCAGGAAAGCAGGGCCCCATTGCATGAAAGGGTTACTCGGGAAGACAAACACCATCACTCCAAATGATCCCCCTTTCCTCCTTCTTCCCTGTACTTTATATACTGGTAATGATGTATAGTATGGAATATCCCTTTGGTAAGTTTGGGTCACCTGTCTGTCTGTGTCTCCTCCTACTCTCTCATGTACCCTCAATTTTCTTGCCAGCGTGGCACTACAAAAAGCAGCGTGGTGGCTCTGTGTAAGCCCTGCTCAGCAATAACAAAAAGATCTCTCTATTGCCAACTCTGTGTTCAGCAAAAATCCAAAATATAGTCTCATACCAGCCACTGTGAAGAAAATTATCCCAGCCAAACCGCATACACCTGAGCATTTAAAAAGCAAATCATTACAAGAAGGGTTGAATCAGAGCAGGAATTTAATCTAGTCCAGGCTTTCCTGACAAGAAATTCAGAATTAGGGTCTAAGAGAATCTGACAAAAGGAAAGATGAAACTGGGAGGAGGATTTTCTGTACTCCACATTTCCCCAAGAGGCTAATTGCCCTCCAGAATGCCCTCATGACACATCAGTCTCGTGTGCTTTGCATGCCCCCTTCTCCCCCGCAGAAAACTCTAAAGGAACCACCACATCATTCTTTTGCTTGTTGTGATGGACATCTATATTACTGAAAACCATGTCAAGGAGACCTGGGTATGCCTCTTTGGAGAGCTCTTGTAGGCACATAACCACAAAGTCTGGTGTCTTTTGACTCCAATTCAAGAGGTGCCTACATTTGGAGGCATTTATGTTTTACTGACAGTAGTGTTCCACGAGTGCATGAAATTTGCCTTTAGCCAGGCTGTGAACGCAGACACTGTTTTGCATTCGGCAGCATCTGAGTGCATTTTTTATCTCCTTCTTATCAAGATGTACTCTCAGAAGAAGCAAGTACAGAAGAAAACACATTTGAGATTAACTCTAACACAAACCAAAATGTGAGACATATTAGATAGCTTTATGACCAGTGTAACAGATTTAATGGAAATTTTCAACTATACTCCTACCTTCCCACATACCTGTAATTTCAATAGGAATAGTATCTAGGGGCCTGTGATAGCAAATATCTTTCACTTGCAAAGGTATATTACTAGAGCTCTGCGGATACTCTGATACAGACAACCATCTTCTGTTTGTTTTGAGAAGTATAGAGTTGTTAGGCACAAAGGGGTGCTACTTGAGAAGGATTTTTGAGGCAACAGACTTCATGAATAAGTATTTGCTATGGTAAGTCACAGACAGATGAGTTGAAATAGAGAGCATTAAGGCTTTTCCCCCAAGAGTTATGTGACAGTGAGAGCTTTTTCAAGTTAGTCTGAAAAATATATACCTCCCCTGACAAGAACTGAATTTCATTTGCAACGGGTTTGGCTCAAAGGGCTTTTTGCAATTGCGCCCATTTCATGATCACTTCACTACTTGAAACAAGTTTGCTCTGTGTCATGTGCATGATATATGTACATCTCTGACACCTTTGCAATTCCAATTTTCTTCTTCCTTTTTCTAGGCTTCCAACAACTCAGCTGGAAGCAACATGAGTCAATATCACTTTCTTGATACTGGCTGTCACCACTTCTGAATATTTTTAGCTGACATTTGAAGCACTATGTCAAATAGATCAGATCAAGAAAGAACCTCAATAAGCCCCCACTGAGCAGCTTGCTGCTGTAGCTGTACCTCTTTCTGAATCTGCACTTGGGTTTTTCTGAGTTGATTATCTCTTTACTGCACTGCAGCCTCCAGTAGAGACTTCACACTTGCCAGGCCTCAGGAACCACCAATGGTTCAGAAAGCAAGTTTTTCAGTAAAAGCCTCTCTCAGAAATCACAGTTTTTGTCAGAATGGTTATTTCCAGCTATAGAGTTTCCCAGCACCATGGGCTGGGCTCCTTGAGGGACTGACCGGTTCCACTGCTTATGGCCTACGACCACACAAATTAAAGGTCTGTTTTAACAAGATACGAAGTTAAGTGACACCAGCTGGCACTTGTGGTTTTTAATCTAACCTCCTACAACAGGGCTGTCTTGCAACAAGACGCATGGAATAAATGGTGGAGGTGATGAGAGCCCACAAGTGAGAGTGTGCCTGAACCCACTCTGCCTGTTATCAAACAGCAGAGAAGTGCCCACAGTTATTGGCTGACTTGGCCTGGCACCTCTTCAGCCCTTATTGTAGCTCTTCACAGAACCTACTGTAGATCTCTGCTCTGCCTTTCTGGGCATTCGTTGCCATTTCTTCACTTTTTCAATGCTATACTTTTGTGAAACTGCCTCTCTGTACTTGCAGCTTAACAAAAGCAAGCACACATGTAGCACATTGAGGCGTAGGTTCTTTCCTGCAGCTGCTGAATGCTACTACGCTGCTTAAAACAAATAGGCTAAACCATGAGCTATTGCATCTGCCAAGAAAGATCTATGTAAACCAGACAGTGAAAGCATGGGTCTGCTTTGCAGACTGCAAAACTGAAACTAATTTTGCAGAATTACAGATGATGCAAATAAGAGAGCTGCAAACAGAAACTTTTTAAATAACTTACATTTTGCAGAAAATGAAGCTCAATCATTTTTCTTCTTGGTAGAAAGGGGCTTCTCCAGCCTGTAAACCAGTCCAGGCAACTGCAGTCTGTCCCTCGTTCTCATGGTTTTTTCCTTATATTCTGTTTATATTATAAATACAGCAAGAGTCATTGAATGCATGTTCTCCTTTCCCTAAGTTGAAAAAAAATGGAAAAAAAAAAATCCAGCCCTTACTTGAAACATATTACTGTTTAGCTGGGGGAGGAAAAGGTCAGAAGATATTGTGCCCTACAGAAATCAAGGTCATGACATCTAGAGTAGATACGATGGATTTAGCTCATGGAGAATCTATAGACTAGTGATCTCATGCAGACATCAACTGAATTTCAACTTGTGATATGTGATTTATGTTACAGTAACATAGGTGTGATAATGAATAGACTGCAGAGCAGTCTGGATGGTAGGGATTGATGGGCCTCACCTCAATGGTGTGAGGTTCAATAAGGCGAAATGCCAAGTCCTGCACTTGGGTCACAAGAACCCCAAGCAGCACTACAGGTTTGGGGCACAGTGGCTGGGAAGCTTCTCAGTGGAAAAGAACCTGGGGGTGCTGGTAAACAACAATCAGTGCTATGATTTAATTGACATGTGGTGTTTGTTCAAAGGCTGGACTCCATGATCTTGGAGGTCTTTTCCAACCTTAATGATTCTGTGATTCTAAGTATCAGAAAACCATTCAGCAGGGGAAAGGTATCTGTTCCAAGATAGGAAGATGTGAGACTGATAAAACATTATGATGATTTGGAGAGAGGCAAGAGTTTTCAGAAAGTAATTTTAGTGGATTCAGTGCATTCAGAGAAAATCTGTCAAACTAAAGAATTTTTGTTAGTTGATTACTGGAGGATTTATGCACTTAATTTCTGTTTTGACATGTTGCCTTTCTTACTTGACATTTCTCCTCTAGGTTTTCAAGCCAAGTGTTCATGATATGATCCAGCTGGCTTACAGGGACCAACAACCCACTTGTGAATAATGGTTAAAAACACATCCCAGCTGGACATTTTGACGCTGGCAATGCTCCAGAATAAAACTGTCTCCATCACCCTCCCAGTTGTGTATACAATGGTGGCTCTGATCAGCATCCCTGGCAACTTGTTCTCCCTTTGGGTGCTCTGCTGTCACATCAAACCCAAAACACCTTCTGTTATCTTCATGATCAACTTAAGCATCACAGACCTTATGCTCGCCTGCTGTTTTCCCTTCCAGATTATTTATCACATCCAAAAAAATGACTGGACATTTGGCAAGACTCTTTGCAGCCTTGTGACAGTGATGTTCTACTCCAACATGTATTCTTCCATATTAACCATGACCTTTATCAGCATGGAGCGGTACATGGGTGTGGTACACCCCTTGAAGCTGGTCAAGTGGAGAAGAAAAAGGTATGCCTTGGCTGCCTGCCTAGCTATGTGGATTTCCTTGCTACTAGCCTTCTACCCACTAGAAACTGCAGATCTGACCTATGAAGTGAAAGAATTAGGGATTATAACCTGTTTTGATGTCCTAAAATGGGATATGCTGCCCACCTTTGCAGCTTGGGTAACCTTTCTCCTCACTTTATTTGTTGTGCTCTTCCTGATCCCTTTTGTTGTAACAGTTGGATGCTACATTGGTATCATTAGGAAGCTAATTCAGACATCAAGCAGATATGGTAATAGGCAGAAGACTAGATCCATATACCTGGCAACAATTGTCCTTCTGGTGTTCATCACTTGCTTCGCCCCCAATAACTTCATCCTACTTGCGCATATGATCAGCCGCCTATTTTACAACAGCAGTTTGTACCCTGCCTACAAGCTCACCTTGTGCCTCAGCTGCCTCAACAACTGCATAGATCCCTTCATTTATTATTTTGCATCGAAAGAATTTTACCAGAAATTCATGCAATTGTTTCGCCCTAAGGTACTGCTCAGCGACAGCTTGGAAAACAGAAGGGAAAGTTTATTCTCTGGCAGGACCATGTCAGCCAGATCAATGTCAAGCGGACTTACGGATGGGTTAGAGGGAGTAAAGATCAATTTGCAAAGGCAGGAAAGTGTTTTTTAGCTTTAGATATTCCCAGAAGAAAGACACCTGTGAAACTCATGAGTAGACACAGAACACATTTTCCTTTTGAATGGCCATGCTCAAAAAACCTTGCTCCAGTGACAGAACTCAAGCTGTACTTAAGTTGCACTTTGGAATTTTCTGATCAGAAATGGAAATGCTAAAGGAACTGAGTTTATTCAAGAAAGCACTGAAGCAAATCCAACAGGGTTAGCCTGGAAACAGCCTTGCTGCGTAAGACCAAGGGATAGGTTTAGAACAAAAGTTACTCTCAGGTTGTATGAGTTAACCAAAGACTTGTGGTTCTCAGTGAATGTGAAATATTACTGTACATGAATTAGAACATACAACAAAGCTGGTTTGGGAGTTGTTTTTCTAAGCAATGTGCTAAGCTTTGTTTTTGTTTTTTTTTTTTTATATTTCTTTCTCTTTTGTTGTATTTCTATAAAAGAAAGAATAAAAGTAGCATGGCATTTTACCATTAATGCATAATGCACAGCCACTGTGAATTCACCACAATATTCACCCAACTGCTTATCAGAGTCAAACCACACTGACACTTGAAAAGGTTAGGTTGACTCACATTATTTATTTCAATTCTATACAGCAAAACATCTCATACAATGAAAGGAAAGCTACAACTAACAATGTTTGCAAATACTTCTGCATTTCTTGAAGTTAGTAATTTCTCAGGACTGTGGGGAGCAGGTTTTTTTAAGGAAACAGACTTTCCCACATTAACCTATTACAGTACCAATGCTGCTTGTATGTGGTTAGTATCAACTGGTCATTTTCACCAATTCACTGTAGGCCACACATAGAAGAAACGTCCCCCTCAGCAGAATTTAGCTTTACATAGTGCCTGGGGAGTGAGTTTTTCTTCCTTAGAGAGATGGTGTGGATTATAAACCAGATTTTCAGCTGGATAAATGAAAATTCAACCACAGACTGGAGAGTGATTCTGTGCCAGCAGACACCAGCTGAAAACTTTTCCCCATGGCCAGATGTCAGAAACTGACTTCTTTCAGGCAGACAAAAAGAAAGAAGAAAAGAAAGAGGAAAATAAGGCTTGAGAATGGGAGCTGTACCAAACATCCTGAAAATAAGCTATGGCAGGTAGATTGAGCAGTCCTGTGTTTGGAACCCTCCTCTGAAATGTCTTTCTACAGCTTGTTTGCATATTCCATACCATGTTTATTCTTCTCACATCTCAACAACTGCCTGTGTGCTTGAAAAGAGAACTGCGACAGAACATGCACTGAGGACAGACAAAAGCATATCTTTTCTTGTAGCGTTTTCAGCTTTTTACCTACATTTGACCCTTATTGCAGAGGAGAGCCACAAACCACCTGAGAATACCAGACAAGTCACCCTCACAAGCAAGACAAAGCTATACCATATTTTTCTGTGCTGCAATTCCATCCACCACTGAGGAGGAAGTGGTCTGCAGCATTGTGGATAGTTGGTTAAGACATCACATGCTGCACTGATTCCTGAGCTCCTGCACCTAAGCAATAGGCAACGCCCAACACCCTTAAAATCTGCCATTTTTCTTTGGGTACCTCATTATTAAAAAACAATTTTCCACCACTAATTACTATGAATTTCTTCTCAATAAAGGGTGGAAAACCACAACATGCACAGTGAGATATCTGAACATCTTATCTTCTGCTAAAGTATTGTCAGTTTTTTGGAGCAGAATAAATGTGAGTGGACCTAGCACTACCATTTACAAGCCAATATGAACATTCAATGTTTTGTGGCATTTCACAGTGTTAATTTTAATTGATCTGCACATTTTCTGTGTACAAGGCCAACCTTAGTGATATGTAAGGTTGACCTAAACCCTTCCCATCAATTTGCCTGGAAGCTACCCTTCACTATTCACTTTCACATGATTCCAGCTTTCTCACTATCACAATTGATTAGTAGTTTTCCGCATTTTTTTTGTGGCAGAAATTTTTTTGAAGTTTTTACTGAAATCTCTCTCCTTTTTCTGTTTTTAACATGGAAATATTTTTACATTGAAAGCCTTTACTTCTCCTACATCTAATGCAGACTTTGACTCTGTTTTATCTTGAACATGGTCATCAAGTGCATAGTCCCTCCTAAAATATGCTGCAAAGTGCCTGAACTGTAACTGACACAAAATAGAGCCAAAAGGGAAGAAACCTTGCACTTTGGACATCAACTGCTATATTTTGAAAAATAGTTAATTGCTCCTTTTTCAGGAGAGAAAAGATGCTCACAACTGACTGAAAATGTTCTCTCCAGCCTCATGCAGCTCTTCATAACCCTTCATCTCTCATGTCAAAATGTTTAAAAAGGAACAGGAAGGATGCCTCATTCAAGTACACTTCATGCCATTTCACTAACTAGCCTCTAGTTAGCTCAGACTCCTGTTTGGGTCAGTGGGATTGTTCCTTGAGAAAGGAATATAAAAATGAACACAGCGAAAGCAATCCTTCTAGTCTGATGGTGTATACTGTGAAGTCTTGGAGAGTTTTTATTAGAGAGGAAGAGAATAAACTATTATTAAAAGTGGCCCATCATACTGTTCTTTGATCCTGGAAATATATTCTTCTGGAGCATCATAAGAATAATGACTTCTACCCTCCTTGATCAGTGGGTGTGAGTTGACATCCATATATATATATACATATAAATATATACACATAGATGTACATTGCAATTTGTGAGGTTATTGAGAAGTTCATGTCCATACTACTCTCAGTTTGGGGAATAGGGGCCCTGGGCAGCTTGCTTAGTAAGCATTGCTATGTAGTTAATGTAATTTTATTGAAAAGACAAGAATATAAAGGTTTCTGTTTGTTTTCGGGGTCAGTAGGCGAGTTTGTGTTTTGGTGTTGTTTTTTTTTTTTAATTACTGTATAGAAATTTAATCTATGAATGTGCTTGAACTTTTTTGTACATATAATGATAATAATTTTAAAAAATAGAAAAAACCCCATGATTTAAGATTCATTCCCTTGTTTTTACCTGCCATGTGGGAAAAACTTCCAAACATAGAAGAAGGCAAGGAAACCAAGTTATGAAATGAAATTCATCTGTTTCTCATTGTTATTCTGGGTTTTTTTCAGTTTTTTCATGTTCATGTATCTATATATATATGTATTAGAAGTTCACATTGTCATAGCCTCTTCACACAAATTTTAAAAGTATCAATACTTTAATGAGATATTGGCTAACTTGAATCTTTCTCCTTGCCCAGTAGGTGCACCAACACATAAATTTTTAAATTTCTATGCATTTCTGAAGGAGCCTAGCCCTCAGAGCCTGTCCCACCTCCAGCCTGGAGCAGGGCATTGAAGGAAACTGGGAAGGGTCAGTCAGATTCAGTAGTCATAGAATCAAAGCATCATAGCATATCTCAAGTTGGAAGGGACCCACAAGGACCATCAAGTCCAGCTCCTGGCCCTGCACAGCACCATCTCCAACAGTCACACCATGTGCCTGAGAGCATTGTCCAACCCCTTCTTGAACTCTGTCAGGCTTGGTGCTGTGACCACTGGGGAGCCTGTTCCAGTGCCCAACCACCCTCCGGGTGAAGAATATTTTCCTAATCCCCAACCTAAACCTACCCTGACACAATTCCAGGCCAATCCCTTGGGTCTTATTCTTGGTCATCAGAGAGATCAGTGCCTGCCCCTCCTCTTCCCCTCACAGGAAGTTGTAACTGCAATATCTCCCCTCAGTCTCCTCTTCTCCGGGCTGAAGAGACCAAGTGACCTCAGCTGCTCCTCATACAGCTTCCCCTCTACACCCTTCACCATCTTTGTAGCCCTCCTTTGGATGTTCTCTAAGAACTTTATGTCTCTCTTATATTGATGCACCCAGGACACACGGTAAGGCCACAGCAGTACAGAGAAAAGCAGGACAATCACCTCCCTCAACTGGCTGGCAATGTCATGCTGTTATAAATGTTTCCTAGACTGATTACGTTCCATTTTGGGTTCTGTGTCTGTTTGACTACATATATGCTGACACATGAGAGGGCCAGAGATTATCCTGAAGTCAACTCATCACTTTTTGTCACTTTTTCCAGTTCAAAGTGAGGTCTACATTGATAACCACCAGGGTGTTGTTTCTCTAAGGTGATGGTTAGGGTATATAGCCAAAGGTGGGAGGGATAGCACAAACGTTTTTGTGTGAAATTCAGCTTTGGTGAGTGTGAAATAATGCACACAGGGAAATCCAGTCAGAGCTTTGTGTATAAAATGATGTTGCTTGTCAGCGACCACTAAGAATCATAATCCATAATTCCATTCTTCAGATCAGCATCAGAAATCCATGATTCACCCATACATGGTTTACTCTGTGCACTTCTGGCCTCTGTCACAGATAGGATCAACAAGGACTGGAAAAGATTGAGGTAAGAGCATATAGTATGATCTAAGAACTTAATTTAAAATCTTAGAAGTTAAATAATTTAGGACTGTTCATCTCAGAAAAGAGACAATATAAGGTAGGTAGGAAAGAGGCCTACAAAATTCTCAATGAAGTGTAAAAGCTGACTTGGATGAGTTACACTGCCTTTGCCCAAGCAACAGTTGGTGAACAACATGTTAAGCTAATGAGATCTAGGCTTAAAACCAGAAAAAGTTAGTATCTCTTCTTACAACACATAGTATAATTAGAAAACACTTTGCCAAGAACGTTGTGGATGCACACAGTACACCAGTCCAGAGAGACTGGAAAAGAACATGAAAAAGAAATCTACTGTAGGTTACTAAACAGACAATCCACAACAGGCCCAGGAAAACCCCAAGGATTAAAATCATCAAAGGCTGGAGGAGTACTAAGAGGAAGTCATATTATGTGATTGCCCTGCTCTCCCTTCACTTGAAATGCCAGTGTTTGAGGCAGGACACCATAAGCAAGACAGCCCTTTGGCTCCACTCTGCTCCCTCTCACACTTCTGGTTAAGGCCTGCCAGAACCACCTTGGAGCCTGGCCTCTTCCACCCTGCCTGCTGGGTCATGCCAGTAGGAATTCAGCCTGCTACCATCTTGGAAGAGGCTATTCCACAGTGAGGGGAGCCTGGGCCACAAGCTTCATCATCTGTCACTTAGCCCTTCTGACAAGTCACAGAATCACAGGATGGCTGAGGTTGGGAGAGACCTCTGGAGGTCACCATGTCCAACTCCCCTAACAAAGCGATCTCTCACGTTCAGGTGAAGATGAACTTGCGTCTTGCCCTTCAACAAATCTCTCCAGGTGCTTGTAACAATTGATCAATTTTGTTTCAAAACATGTAATTATTCATTCAATTTCTGACATATTTTCTCTCCTCTGGTCTCATTTTTTCCATCACCTATCTCTCTCAAAGGCTGCTGCTGTTGGAGCTGACTAGCAGCAGACCTCCTTGTCCACTTGGGGCAGGGCAATTCACTGTTGCTGGTTTTTTTAACTTCTCAGGCAGCAGCCTAGTCTGCTCTTTAAAGCTGTCAGCTGCATTAGTGAAGAGTGCAATTCTCTGGCACGAATTGTTACAAATACATTGGCAAATACACTCTAGAATACCCTTTCTGAAAAAAAAGATAACAAAATCTTTTTCAATGACCTGACAAGTTCCTCTACAAAAGCTAATTTAAGATGCTATGACCTGATAAAGTCCATTAAAATAATCAGTTTTATTTGTAAAATTTTTAGGTATATCTAAAGCCACAATTCTTTTAAGAGCTACAAATGAAAATTCTAATGTAAAATGACTCTCACAAGAATTATTAGGATATAGGCCTTGGTTATTGTACTTAGTATTTAAATCCATCCTGAAAAAAAGCAGGAACCTTTTATAGGAATAAATGTACTTTCCTCATTTATGCCACAGTTCATAGTCTCAGAAGGATTTATTGAGAGCAAAATTTCAGTCATACTATTAATTTTGATATATCTGGATTACTTTCATTCTGGATTAAGTTTTTACAAGTAAGTGTTTTCTCCTTGAACCTACAAAGTGGAATTATGGAGTGCGTAATAGACTATTTCAAAATAGACTAGATATTTCAACAGCACAATGCTTAGTTGAAATATCTTTTTTAAAGCTTTCTTTTTCATTTGACAAAAAACCCCAACCCTGCATAACTGAAGTGTGGACTGCTACAAAACTCCTGGTCTTTCATGACTTAGCATCAAGGCTTCTAGTATTTTTCCTTAAAGTCTAAACAGCTGGAATATGTTATCAAATGAGGAGACTCTCAAGCCCCTTTAATTATAAAACAAGAAGTTCAGAGCTGCCAGACAGAATAAGTTTCTAGCTTTTAGCATAAATAAATACCTCAACTCCCGTCTTGATTGTCTTAGCTCATGATGATGTCTTGAGTCAGTCTTTTTCTTCTGCAGAAATTTTCAGCACAGGGACACTGATGGTTCTCTTTCCCCAGTTTCTGCACCACTGCCCACATGACCTGGCTCTGGCATGCCCCAATTTGCAGAAAGAAAAGTGCATGTTGTCCTACTGAGAGCTACCCAGGCTAATTGTCCTTTGGAGCTTTTCCTAGTATGTTCCACAATTGCAACTGTTGTTGTTGTGTATGGTGAAGTAACAGAAAAATTGAGAAGTGGTTTTTTGAGTGCCTTAAATCTGAGGAAATGTAAAGGTTTTTTATCCTCTGCTGTGTACTTGAGCAGCTTTATCAAAGGAGAAAGGTCAACAGATTTACATGAAGTTTAAACAGATTCAAGCTAGAGTTGGGAGAGGCATTAGAGAAGTAACTTCTGTGGCAGCTGGACAGAGACATACGTAAAGTGACTGCAGAGAGACACAGGAAGTTAGTTTTTGCAATAGGCTATCTTCAGTTAGAGAATGTCTGTAAATAGTTTTCTTCATAAACAGCCACTTTCCTTTTAGAAACATGGTGCCTTTTCAACAGAAAAGCTGGAAGCAGCAGTAGAACTCCAGATCTCTGCTTTAAGGAAAGGAACGTGATTAACAGACAAATAAACACTATCGAGATACAGAACAAACATCTTACAGAGTGACTCAAACCTCTGGAAATGTGGGCTTGCCGTGCACAAAAGGTGTAACTTACCTGGTCAAGTGTTGCCCTAAACATCTTATTGCTTGGCTGCATTTATGATGACTGTCTCCTTCGTTTCCTAAACATACATGATACCTGCTTTGGTTTTTGGTTGCATTCAGACATCCAGATGTCAGCAGATCTCTGTGTCATCATAGACACACACTACAAAAGCAATGTTGGTCTCCCACAACTGTTACTACCTTCATCTTGACAGCTGTCTTTGGATTTTGCCATCTTCATGCTTGTAACAGCAGGTTACAATAATATTCCTGGGGATCCCAGCAAGCGCTTGAATAGGCTATGGGTCTTAACTCATATGGCTTCAGAAAATAAAGGAAAATATATAAGTTAATAAGTTAATGTATAATAAGTTAAAGCCTCTTCCCATCATTTACCTCTTTGAAGAGTCTGTCTACCTTCTCAATTAGAAACTCTCTATGGAGTGCAGTGGCTTTTTCTCCCTCAAAAAATTTCAGCACCACAACACCTCTGGCTTGGTTTCCCCAGTTCCTCATTATTATCAACATGCTGACATTTTTTCCTTTCCCTATTTCATCTTGCATTCCTTAGTATATGCAGAATGCATTGGTATCCCACCCCATTTTGATGAGTAATGCAAACTTCTCTGTACACTTTTACATAAAGGGTCCATATGTTTGAGCTTTTTTAAATCTTTAAACGAGTACAAAAATAAGTTAAAATACAACATATAATTTTTCTTCAATTGATACATCTGATAAAATTGAGATCATAGAAGACAGAAATCTGACAGTATTTATTTCCATATTCAATAAAGGTATTTGGTTCATAAGGTATAATTATTCCTGTTCTTATAACCATGAAAATTTGCTGGAGGAGTCTTAAGCTCTGTGACAATCATATCTTAGCACTTATTAGCGTGCTTATGGTGTCTCTTTATCGCTCCAGTCTCAATGCATCTTTTCAAGATATTGCTAGACCTATTGCCATTCACATCAGCTCTGACTGTCCCTAAAAGTATACACCTGCACGCACACATGTGCGTCCATTGCTCAGCCTGGAGAAGAGGACGCTGAGGGGAGACCTCATGGCAGTTCACAGCTTCCTCTCGAGGGCAAGCAGAGGGGCAGGCACTGACCCCTTCTCTGCGGTCACCAGTGACAGGACCCGAGGGAATAGCCTGAAGCTGCTCTATTATGTAATCCTTAAAACTAAAACTAGGAATTTGAGCGTTTGGGGTGTGTGGTCTTTAGTTCTTAAAAGTTACAGCATTTTAGAGGTACTTGAAAGTTAAAGTGCGTGATCAAGTACCTAGGAAAATGACGGGACGCACTGCCCTCTAGTGGAGATTCAGATAATAACTGTAAGATCTCCACAGATGTTCTTGACCTTGGAGCCTTGGAAGTTACTTTCTGGAAGAGCTGGGATTACAGTTGAACCAATCAATATTCTCTTCTCTGCATCTTATTTTAATTTTCCCTAACTTTATACAGTTGTCTTCGCAGTTACCATTATACTGTACAAGAAGCAGGAAGACTCTTTTCCATATTTAGGCAACTATATACTTGTATCTTATATCGCATATGTGTACACGTATTTTTTTAGAAACACACAGACACACACTGATAACATGTGCGTGATGCATATATTATATATATATTATGTATATACACATTTTTCCCAAAATATTTTATGTATTTGTTTATGCGCTTTTCAAATTTAAATAATACAGAACTAGTGTTTTTTATAGTTGATACACCGTTTCTTTTTGACTAGAGATTATGTAAGTGTTAATTGAAGTGAGACTGGGGCAATGCTGAGATTAGAGGTGGAACCTGCACACACAGCACAAACCAGCCACATGACTTCAAAAGAGGCTCATGGATTCAGTATACTCCACTGGCTGTCAAACACATAAACACACAGATATCTAGGGATGCTGTCAGCATCCTAGATATTTCCTGTCCCAGAGACTAAAGGGTTATTAGACTCTGCCCAGTCTTCCCTTCTGAGGCTGCTTGATGGCCTCAAGCTCACAGCACAGCGAAAGGCAGCTGCAGACCAGAAGTTGCTCTCAGCAGCAGACACTGGCTGTGGCAACGGCTGGGAAAGTCAGCACAGGCAGTGTGTGGAATCGTAATGCTGCTTCTGTTTCATGTAAATGGGGATGTGCTTGCAGCACACCACTTTATCCTGGAAGAGGCTATAGCACATGTTTGATATCAGGTAGAAACTAGCAGGAAAGAAGCGTTCTTTCCTTTCTGCTCTCCTGTGTTGCTGCTGTGGACCTGGAAGCTCATCCTCTTGGCCAGCAGAGGCACAAAATCTGTCATTCTGTGCTCCTCTTACTAGGATTTAGTTGTCTTCACACTGAGATTTTTTTCAAGGCTCTAGGCTTCTCCAGTTTGCAATATCTTTTCTGTGGCAGAGGCCAAAAGCAAGTTGGTTTGAATTCCTGACATCCTTTCTTGAATTATTCTTGTCAGGACACTCTGTACACTATTTAAATGTGCTGACCAAGGATGATTCTTTGGGGCTTGGATAATGATTTCTGTATTGTTAAAAGATTCTTTGTGAATGGCCATGTTCTCCTCCTGTGCATTGCTACATCCATGTTTGATGGAGCTGCTTCTCCTTGTCCCAGGAGATGGACATGGAGCTGCCTGACAAACAGGCTGGTATTCTTCTGGTACTAGTTATACTGCACTCCCTCAGCAATTGTGAAGTTTCTTCCCAAGGTATGATGTAATTTGATAATTATGCTATGAAGATAAAGATCTTCAAATCAAGTGTATGTGAAAACATTTACAGGGGCATTATGTATCCTACAGCCTGTATATTTAAATCTCATGTCATCTGACTTCCTGTGGTCTCCACAAAATGTCTCCATATGTTTGTAGTACTACTCTACTCTAAACAGAAGGGAAATTCTGGGAAGTGGTCACATAGAGACATCGAGATATTACAGGCCTTCCAAGCTGGACAGAAGAAGAGGAAGGAGTATCTGGACCTGAGCTGACGAATTGATGGGGATTCTTAAAAATGGCCTAAGAGAAGACAGAGCTAAGCAATAAGACTGGTGAAAGAAATCTAAGGGTATCTGCTCTGAAAGCACTCTCTGAGTCTGGAAAAATCTAGAATACCCCTTCATAAACCACAAATCTAGTTGAACATGTAAAGCAATCTTAAAATATCCAGAAAATCGAGTGTTATATGAAGCACGTAACTCTGCTCAGAAGGCTGCTAGCTAAATACAAGCTGTATCTAAAAAGACAAAAATAAAACATAGGACAGGAAATGTTAAATGACACCATGATGTTTTTAAACAGTTACTGATGATTAGCTGGTGAAATAGAATCCATCTGCAAACAACTAAAGATCTTTTCCCCTATAATAATAGAAACAAGAAGTATTAATTACTTCATGAATTGGGCAGACACGTTAGACTATGCCAAGGATTTCAGTGGCAGAAAAAGGTTCCTTGAAAAACGTAAGTCTGAGCTCTTTGAATTGATGAGGTTATCCTACAAAAGTCAAGCTGCCCTGTGAAAGGTGAAATGGTCATGCCCTTCACAGCAACTTTACAGCTAAGCCCCAAGGATTCACTAATTTCCTCACAATGGAAATGCATTGTTCCCCAAACAAGATGATCCTGTGCTTGCACAGGTGGCTCAGGCAAATAATACGCCTGGGTTGAAATACATACGCTCATCACAATACACATAAAAGTAGGCACAAGAGCTTGATGATCATAGTGTTCCTTACATGCTTGAAAGTGTTACTGTGATGGCCACAGAGTAAATGCATAGACAGAAAAGCAAAGACATCCAGAACAAAAATATTGAGGTCTCTGCAGTTCAGAGCTCTAACTGCTGTTTTGCTTCTGTTCAAAATACCTTGGATATTTGAAAAAGTCAACAGTTTCATAACCAACCTTGGACAGGCTAATCTTTGACTAGCACAGTCAGCCACGACACAAACTTTTCTGATAACTGCTGGTGTCATTGATCTTCCCCTCAGTGAGCTCGCTGCAGCCTCACACTTGCTGTGCCTGGCTTGCGAGGCTGCCATGGAGCAGTTAATGGCTCTCCGTCAAACCTCTCCCAGCCGTGGTGGCTTATGTGATGTGGTATAGCTTTCCTCACAGGGTTCTTTAGTTTGACATTTAAACCAGCAGAAATAACATATAAAGATGGTAAATGAAAATAAGTATTTCAACAGGTTTGTGGTTTTGTCTTTTAAATAAACAAAATGACCATTTGTCATGTAAATTTAACAGAAAAACAAATTTAGTAATTATCACTCCTTAAAAATAATAATCCAAGAGCCACATCTCATTTTCTTCAAATAAAAAACTCTTTTAGTGGTCTCTGGTTTTCGGCACTGTCTGAACTTTCATGGAAAATATATAGAAATTCCACATATTTCCCATTTATTTATTTAAGTTTCAAAAAGTCTGTCATGCAAAGCAGAATTCAGTTAAGGGAAACAAATCAGGCTTGCTTTACTCTTCAGTTAATGGGATGCCACATCTAAGAAAGAGGAGTTATGTTGGATGCATCTCTAAAGGCTCTACAGGTGTCTAGAGACAGATCTGTCTTTGTTCCTCTCTCTCAAAACAAGCTGGCAGGAACAGGTGTTCTTTTATGCCAAGTCCTTCCTTTATACATACACACAGATTGGGATTGAGTCACAGCTTCATTGCTCTGTTGCTATGCTAGCCAAACTATATTGGAAGACTGAATAAAATGAGGAAAAGAAGAAAATTGGGCCTGTTGGTTAGCTATGTAAACCTTTGCATTATCATTTTAGTCCTCTGGAGTGTCTGAATTCAGTTGATCATGCTTGCTTATATTCAACACAAAGCAAGGCATAGTACAGAAAGATGACTCTGCATTAAGGAATGTGTCCCAGATTCTACCAACATCCACACATTGCAATTTCCCTTTCTTTGGTTAGTAATGCAGTCACATTGAAGATATACGTATATTAGGATTTACATTTATGTTAAACTTGCAAAGTTGTAATATTTTTTCCAAGAGGAATAACTCCACGTCCTTTCCTATGTGTGCCAGGAAACATAAGCTTCTGTTACTTGATGAGATCCTTGTCCTTTTATTCCATCAAAAATTATATTGGTATCATATGAAAGCTACTATGGTTTTCATTTCTGCAATATCTTTCAGACCTGTCATTTGCATGGAGCAGTGTCACACTTCACAGCCCTGAAAAAGGAACAGTGAATTTGTTCTGACAAGCTCTAGGACAAGCATAGACTATTCCTTTTTCACACAGGCCCTATCTTCCTAGCTGGCACTTCAGATATCCCAGAACTATATTCAGTATTGATTTGCAGAGGACAGCTGTCCATATTCACAGTTGTATTTCATCTAAGGTTTTTATTTCTGTTTTCAATTCAGCAAGATTTCCCTAGGTTCTTTGTATTTTGTAATTATTTGAGAAAAAATGTCTTTAAATTTTCAATTCTGCTCTCAAGTTACCATCACCACTAAAAAAAAAAAAAAAATCTAAGTTCAAACCTTAAATTCTGGTATCTAGGATGATGTACAACCTGTCAGATTATGGTGACAAATGGCTGATCCCCATGCACCATGACAGAAGCAGGAGACCCAAGCCTGAGGGGAGCCCCAGCAGCCCCACAAGGCCAACAGAGCCCCCTGTTCCAGCCCCTCCAGGTGCCACAGGAGCCCTAAGTTGTGCTACTGGGAGGGTCTGCATATAGGATAGGTAGGTAGGGGGATGCGTGTGCATACAGAAAAGTTTTTCATCCTGATCAGCCAGAGGGGAACAAAGAGACCCCTGGCACTGTTTGTGCCTGTGTGAGTGCTAAGTGCTCCTGCCCGTGTTGCTCTGTGGGGTTTTCCGTGCCTCCATGTACACACGCCATACAGTGTGCGCATGTCTGCCTGCTGGCAATGCAATACACACTCAGCCCTGCTGCTGGGGACACCTGGGGCAGGGGGCTGGGGCAGCCTCACCTCCGCTGGGCTGTCACATTTGGCAACCCCTAACACAAACCATGGAATCATAGAATGGGAAAGGTTGGAAGGGATCACCTGGTCCAACTTCCTTGCTCAAGCAGGGCCATCCTAGAGCACATTGCACTGGATTGTGTCCAGATGGCTCTTGAATATCTCCAATGTTGGAGACACCACAACCTCTCTGGGCAGCCTGTCCCAGTGCATGGTCAACTGCACCTTAAACTTCTTCCTCACATTCAGGTGAAAATTCCTGAGCATCAGTTTCTGCCTGTTGCCTCTTGTCTGTTGCTTGGCACCGCTGAGAAGAGCCTGGATCCACCAATGAGAGACATGGTCCATGAGGTAGGTGTCAAAAGATCCTATTATTCAGTGCAAAGTGCTGTTTTAATGACTGGATATATTTTTAATGCTAGAGGATACATTTCACTTTCTTCCAAGCTAACTGAGAAAGCATGCAGCATCACACTATTTGAAAATAATCTGAGTTTTTATGTTCTTTTCCTACTATTTTTTCTACTTTTTCACTTAAAAGGCCAAATAGGGGATATTTAAAGCTTGATGATAATGTGACAGGTGATGATGACAACAGAATCATAGAATCATAGAATATTAAGGTTTTAATAAGGGTTTTTAAAGATCATTTAGTCCCAACCCCCCTGACATAGGCAGGGACACTTCCCATGAGACAAAGTTGTTCAAGGCCTTATCCAACCTGGCCCTGCCAGCAATTGGGCATCCACAACCTCCCTGGACAACCTGTTACAATATCTCACCACCCTCACAGTAAAAGATTTCTTCCTAATATCAAACCTAAAATTCCCCTCTTTCAGTTTGTATCCCTTACTTCTTGTCCTATCACTACATGCCCTTGTGATAAGTCCCTTACTCTGACTTCTCCATTTTTCCCTTTCAGGTACTGGAAGGTTGTTACAAGGTCTCCATGAAACCTTCTCTTCTCCAGGCAGAACAGCCCCAGCTGTCTCAGCCTGTCTTCACAGCAGAGGTGCTCCAGCCCTCATGGCCTCCTCTGGACTTGCTCCAACACTTTCATGTCCTTCTTATGTTGAGGTTCCTTCTGACTAAGAAATGCATGGTAACACCACTTTCCCAAATACTTCATGCCAGCATTAGTGGAGCAGAAGGGATAGGATGTTAAACAAGGCGTGTCCTGTACTCAGCACTGCTGAGGCCACACCTCGAGTACTGTGTCCAGTTCTGTGCCCCTCCATTCAGGAAGGACATTGAGGTGCAGAAGCAGATCCAGATAAGGGCAATGGAGCTGGTGAAGGGTCTGGAACACAAATCCTAAGAGGAGCAGCTGAGGGAGCTGGGGTTGTTAAGCCTGGAGAAGAGGAAGCTCAGGGGTGACCTTATCACTCTCTACAACCACCTGAAAGGAGGCTGTAGCCAGGTGAGGGTCGATCTCTTCTCCCAGGTAAACAGCGATAGGACAAGAGAGAAAGGCCTCAAGCTGTGCCAGGGAAGGTTTAGGTTGGACATGGGGAATAATTTCTTCACAGACAGGGTGATTGGACATTGGAATGGAATGCCCAGGGAGGTGGTGGAGTCACCATCCCTTGAGGTGTTTAAAGAAAGGCTGGACGTGGCACTCAATGCCATGCTCTATTGACACGGTGGTGTTCAGTCATAAGTTGGACTCGATCTCAGAGGTCTTTTCCAATCTGATTGATTCTGTGTTTCAAGCCTGCCGTCAGCTGGTGCGCAGCTGATGACCGGCACAGCTGCAGCCGTTCCCCTCACGGCGGGGCGGCTGCCCAGCGACCCTCCCCCCCAGCGGGAGCCCCCCGCCGCCCCGCCCCTC
>VZTH01011898.1:781466-810707 GCA_013397815.1 Aleadryas rufinucha | reverse complement strand
GGCGGCCGCCGCCATGGCGCTGAACCCGGTACTGGGGAAGCTGGTCAGCAAGCGGGTGGTGCTGGCCAGCGCCTCGCCGCGCCGGCAGGAGATCCTCACCAACGTGGTGAGTGCGGCCGGCGGCCGCTCGCCTCGCACAGGCCGGGAGCTGCGGGCAGCGGTGGCTGCAAGCGCCGGCCCGGGCCTGCGGCGCCCGACGCCTCCCGGCCCGCCCGCCCCATGAGACCAGTGGGAGGGGAGCGGGCGGAATAAAGGAGATGCCTCCTTTCTGAAATGCACTAGTAGAGAGCAGAGGAGGCCGTAATCTGTCGTTCAGGCCATTCATCTCCTGCGGAGGAACGTGTTGGCCTCGCTGGGCTGGCTGCGGGAGGCTTTTGAATAGCACTTGGGTATTACCTGTCCAGCTTAGGTTGCTTAGTATTAACATTCTTAATAATTCAACCGATAAATTGAACTTGAGTGGAAGGAATAACTTAAAAATACGGATGTGTGGAGAAGCACGGAGGTTCAGTCATGCACTAAGTTATGAGAAACATAGCATGCCTGCTGGGTGTAGTAAATGTACAAGTGTAACCTAGAGGCAAAAAGTTGGGAGAACAGTTGGTTTGGGTTTTTTTTTTTGACAAAACCAATCAGAAACTGTCTGGTTTTGTCTTTTGTTTATCATTGTATAAAGGTACATAAAGTGCGGTAAAGCTCCTGTAAGAATGTGCAGTGTTGCAGTAAAGTGCTATGGATGAATTCAATAAAAAAAAAAATCCAGTGGTATAATCCTCTGCTTATAAAGTGTGTAAGTTTATACTGTTAGTTCTTATATGACAAGAATAATGACATGATGATTAGGTTCTAATAAGTAAGGGTAAAATCAAATGCACACACCAGTTTTGAAGTTCTATCTGATTGTTTTGTTTTAGATTGCTTGCAAAGGATATGTATGCACTAAACACTGATAGGAGCACCGCGAGTTATTTTTCTGTGTGTGTTTGGGGGGGAGGTGTGTTAAAGTAGAAAAAGCAGATGTCAAATTTGCTACTTGATTAATATGCCTTGGGAGCAGTGCTTAATAATGAGGTCAGATTGACTGCATCACTTTCCTGTGTTACAGGGCCTGCGGTTTGAGGTGGTTCCATCCTGGTTTAAGGAGACACTTGAAAAGTCATCTTTTACAGCCCCTTATGAGTATGCTGTGGAAACGGCAAAACAGAAAGCTCTTGAAGTAGCAAACAGAATGCATGTAGTAAGTTACTATTACAGTAGTGAGCTTTTTGGCTTTAGGTGGTGCATTTTACTGTGACTTAATTTGCTTGTGCTGCTTGAGTGGTCTCTGAGTCCTTTTTCTCCACTGAAGGCTGATGGATGTCTTCCTGTCATTTGTGAAAGACAGTGTCTTGAAATTGCCTGATCAAAAGTCTCATGCCTGCAGGTCAGGCTTTCCACAAACTGAAGTGGCCTGCATGTTTTGTCAGCATCACACCTACTCTTGTGTGGGATATATATTCCATAGTTCCTTTGAACAGTCAGGTGTATGGCTGACCTCATTTCAGGTATTTGTTGATTGTAGAGACAGACTTCGTGGAAAAACACTGATGTGATTCCAGTGCTTTGCTGTAGCTTTCACTGAACAAGTGACAAAAATAACTCAGAAATTGTGAGTATAGAGGTACTGGAGGAAAGCAGAAAAAGAATTACTGTTTCTGTGCCTGGAATGTTTTAAAACAGAATCTGTCTAATTTTCAGAAGGGAGAAGTTGACATGATTTCAGGTTCTGTTAGAAACATTTTGTATCCTAAATTTTATCCAAACCAGTGATGCAACTTAAACTTTTATCAGTGGTATTTGACTTATGCTCTTGGCTGTGATCACTGTTTGAGCACTTAAGGCTTTTTGCTACCAGAACCTATTTAAAAGTGTATCTGATTAAACCTCACAAAATGGACCATAATAATTTCTTAATAATAGAGCTCTGAAGGAGAGGGGTATGTTTGTTGATCCTATACTAGAGGCAGAAAAATAATGTTGAACACTTCAAATGAACAGTGTTGCCAGATGTCACCATTCTTCAAAGCAAATATTGCATGATCTCCAGTGTAAATCGTTACCCAGGATTCTGTCAACTACTTTCCAGACAATGGTACAACATAGGAGTGGATTTTAAACCCAGCCTTACTAAATTACTTATTTTGGGCTTTCATTGCAAAACACTATGCTGGTGATAATGCTAGTTCAGTGGATTTCAAAATGCTTCGTCATACAGGAATTAGTAGAATAATTTCAGGCATCGTTAAACAATTTAAAGCACATCAACAGTCTTTCTCTAGAAGAATTGCCTCCCTATAAATGGTGTATTATAGTGGTCACACTTGCCGACAGGTTTCATGTCATGCTGTGTTAAGTAAGAGCAATGCACCTTATAATACGCAAGTAAATAAAAACTTAGCTATAAGGACAGGTACAGTTTAAAGTCAAGAAAAGTCTACAAGGAATTTTACATGCCACTACCTCTCATATTCAGAAAACAGACTGTGTATGTTCCCTCTTGAGAGAAAAAAGTGAAGTGTAGGTTAAAAAAATGGGGTTTATTTTTCAGTAAAATTTTTCTTGGCAGAATGATCCTAGAGGGCTGTATTCTCTGGCTTCCAAACACTAGGCACTTCCTTTAAAGGAATTGTTTGCCACCTTGAAGACCAGATGGACTTTTGAAAATGCACTTTATTTCCTGGATGCATTTATTCATCAGTAATATATTTGAGCAAATTTGTGGCTTGAGAATGGTCTGCTCAAGCCGCACTTTTACGGTGATATAAATGATTACTATTTTGGAAACAGTGCAAAAGGAGAAACCGTGTCTTGTTTTCAGGTTTACAGGTCAGTGTAGAGCCCTACTTCTAAACTAGTAAACCACTATTTTCTTACCTTAAGTCTTAAAAGGTTTTGTTCTCTTTGCATCTTCTGACAAATGCCTTTTTCTTTATGCCTTTGCAGAAACACCTGAGAACACCTGATGTTGTCATAGGAGCAGACACTATTGTGGTAAGAAATCTTCAGTGATTTAGCATTACTTTAATTTATGATGAGTGTAGAAAATACTTGTATCTTTAGGTTTAAAGTTTGAAAGCTGCCTTCACTGAAGTTATATCTGCATTATGATACATTGTTTGGGATTTGTGGCTGTGGCTTTTTGTTTTTTTCCCCAGCAAGGTAATTTATGAAATCTTGAGAGCTAGAAGCCTTGCTACTGGTTTTGGGGATACTAATACTGCCATAAGTATTGCCTTGGATCATCTAATATGTAATGGAAATTCTCAGGTGACTTGTCTGCCAAGAAGTCCAGATCATATGAACTGTTCAGTGTTGTGCCTTATAGGAGGTCACCTTATACCTGACATCTTCACAGAGACAGTAAACTGTTAAGGACAGAAAAAGTTGAATTATCCTTTTGTTTGAGAGCTGCAGTCACTGGAGGGGTAGAGTGTGGTACTCCTGTACTTGACACCAAATTACCTATTCTACCAAAGTATCTGTGGTTCTTGCTCTACTCAATAAACTGAAGTTTGAAGCCCTGGCTGAAATAATGGTTTAAACATAATTTCTGACCTCAATTTCTGAAAAGTACAAAAAAGCAGCACACTCACTCTCTTTCTGTTTTAGTCTGTGGATGAGCAGATCCTGGAGAAACCAGTCGATAAGCAAGATGCTTACAGGATGCTATCAAGGTTTGTAGTTTTAAGTAAGATATGAAATCTGAAGATTGAAATTCTCCATCCCTTAGAGTCTCAAAAGGGTTCCACAGAAGGGACACATGCAATTTTTGGGGGGTTTTGTTTTGTTTGTTGTAGGTTTAGTAGGTCAGTGTCTTAATTAGGGATATGAAATGCACTTAATATTTAGCTTTTTAGAACTGCAGGAAAAAATGCAGACAGCATGATGCATCTTTGCATCTATCCAAGGTGTCAAATGAAAATTTTCACAGTGTGTTTCATCTTACAATTCAGTGTGGAATCTTGTGGGGAACAGAGCATGTGAGATGCTTCTGATCATATCCAAAAATATCCTGGCTAATCTTTATGAGACTGTTCCTTAAACAGTCTCTTCAAAGATTCACATTCCCTCGCTATTATACATCTACTGCTTACACAGCAGATAATAAAGTCCTCAGAACTAATTGGCCACAGTGTGGCACTCCGGAGCCACTACAAGAGAGAGCCAGGGATAAGGGAATTTGGGCTCTTCCTCTACACTCCGGCTTGCCATGGGATCTCTGGGGGCCAGTCTGGGTGAAATGAGAACATATGCTCTAGTTCCTATTACGTGTTTAGTCTGAATTGCATCACCTAGCATTTATTGCCAGCTTTCAGTGAAGACGGCCATAACAATAGTGTTTATGCCAATTGGTCTTTTCTAATGCATTTGGAATAGTCACCTTCCTGATACACAGTGAATGAGCTGATAACATGGACTACTTTTATACAAGTGGTATTTTGGAGACTTGAAATGACTGCAGCTTTTGATAGTGTTTTTTATGTGGTTATTTTTTTGTTTGTTTTGCCAATGTCTTTTCACTGATACTGAAATAAAATTTGTTTGGGACACGTGTCAGATTCATTGAATGACATATTAATGTAATGGTCTGCTTCTCAGGCTATAGCAATATAATCATATAGAACATTTAATAAGACTGTTGGTTAATGGACATTTTTTCCCTGCCAGGTTGAATGGGAAAGAGCACAGTGTTTTCACAGGAGTGGCTATTATACACTGCCACAGTAAAGGTACACGTCATTTTATTACAACTCAATATTTGTATTAAAAACTACTCTCTTGATAGCTTGTACAAGTAGAGAAACAGGCTGAAGATGTTTCATATACAGTCTGAATTGGTTTTCTACTCAAGAATTACCTTATCAAAATATAAATTAAAGATTCCCCACAACAGCCAACCTTCTTCCTGTATTCAGTTTTCACACAGGAAGGGAAGTGATAAAATACAGTGGAGTTCAGAAATACTGTCTCTGGAAGCTACAAGACTAATTGAAAGGACAGTGTAAGTTGTGGAATATTCTAAATTAAAGTTAAGTGAGGTGCTACAGACTGAGATTTATCTGAATGTGATCTATATCAACTTTATTCTGTGTTGTGTTTACACCAGGTGAGGCTTAATGCCTGAGATTAAGAAGCTGTAGGGAGCAATACACCAATATTCTTTATCAGATAATTTATAAAGAAAACGAGTGGTTTTTATGGAAACTGTACCATTAATCTAATTTGAGGAGTGTTTGAGGGGAATCATCTGATAATTGTGCCAATAATCTTTTAGTAGAGCTTTTGCAGGGATCACTTCTCTGACATTTCACTGGACGTAGTCTTTCTGCAGAGAAATTAACAGGTTTTAATCTTTTCTGGAATGATCGCTCTTAACGCTTGTAACATAGAAATAAAGTTAGTGATGCAGTACTGGTAATATGCTAGTACAGTAGAGGGAGAGCTGCTGCAGAAGAAATAAAACATGTTACCAAGGGGTTCCTGTGAGCAACCCAGCAATGTAAATAACGCCTTTAACTGTTTACTGTAGGAAGAAAGTTAAGTGCACACAACTGTAGTAGTGATGCTGTAACAGCACATCTCATTTGAAGTTTACAAAGTTGAACTGCATCACAGTCAGATGAATAAAAATACCTTTAGTCTGCATATCCCCCAAGAGATGCAATCAACTGAACAGTTTTCTAGAATACATTTTTAGTTACAATTTGTAGTTACAAAGTGTTTAACTTGTTAAAGATGAAATTTTCATCTTGAGCTGATTGGAGTTTCCTGTCAATGCTGAAAGACATAGTAATCTGTCTTCGTATGCACCAATTTTTTTATTTCATCTGGGTCATTAAATGTTTGAGTGTTTTGTTGTCACACTACCACCATTAGAAGTTGGTTAGCATTCTTCCCTTGGTCTGTACTGTAGATATTTCTTACTCCTCCTCAAGCATTTCCACTGCTACCAGAACTGCAGTTACAGGAGATTCTGACCTTGGTGTTTATAGAAAAGAGTAGAGAGAGCTAATAATCTGTAATATGCACACTCATTTGTGCAAGGCTGTTGCCTTTTGAACATGTTTAGGAAAAGCCTCTGTCTGCAGTGACAGCAAGGTCACAGTGTACCACATGCAGCAGGGTCCATACCCAAGTGTGCAGTACTTTATTGCACCTTCCCTCAGCCACAGAAGTCTGAAATAATCTTGTCGTCTCTTGAGAGATGATAGGAAGATGACAGCGATGGTTCCTGATGGGACTTCTGGATACCCAAGTCTGAAGTGCAGGTGCAGCTGCACGTTCCCACTTTTATGATAGCTACATGTTGAACTCTGATGTGTTGTTAAGAGTTCTTTGACAACAGTCATGAAGTTGGAAGGGTGGTTGTCGCCTTCTTTGTGCTCACTGCTGGATGTGTGTGCCAGCATCCATAAATAGCTTTGTGTAAGCATTGTTAATTAAAGAATTCCACGCAGGAAAAGCAGTGTGTTAGCCCTGAGACAGGACAGCAGAGGTTGAAAATGACAACTTCTACTGTGTTGGGAAAGTTCAGTCTGCTGTCCTTAAAGAACATTATTAGTCATTTCATGCATCTATGTAATATATTTAATTTTTCTCAAGCAAAATTGTCAAATGATTAAGAAATAAGACTTAGATGTTGTGCTCTCTAAACTACAATTCCTGTTTCTAATAAGGCCTCTTCCTTTCTGTAGACAATCAGCTAGAGATGGAAATTACCGATTTCTATGAAGAGACTAAAGTAAAATTTTCTGAGCTGTCTGAAGAGCTCTTATGGGAGTACATTCATAGTGGGGAGCCAATGTAAGTAAGACACTGATGCCACCACACAACACTTGAGAATAGGCCTTAGGGTACATTATTAAGCCACCAGTGTAAAACATTGTCCTATGTTCTGTGAAATTTTGCTCTGTATGTATGATAAATGATAGCATGGGTGATACAAGGTCACTAGTCTTTTGTTCTTGTGTAAAGCTGTCATTTTTCCAGTCAAAATGAGCTACCTTTTTAGATTAGAGCGAACACTTGTGCAATATACAATTATCTCTGTTAGCAGAGGCTTTCAGGGGTCTTTGATGCCTGAGACAATCCATAGTTCTCATTATAAACAGGTGAAAAGAGTGAGTGGGATAATCAGGGCATCGTGGAACTGTAGTGGAAGAAGCTAGAACTCAATGTATTTAGTCTATCAAAATCACTGCTCTGATGCAAGGAACACCAGCGTAATTTTCACTTATCCTTTTGATAAGTGAAAACACAGTTTTTGTGTTTCTGTGCCAAAATTGTCCTTTAGCTTATGTGTTCTGTTACGCTGGTAATATAGTTACTGACCTATGGAGGGAACACTTACAAAGACAATCTACCAGGCAGCAGTGATTCCATGGAAGAAATAGGATGAGAACAGAATGCCTAATTACTACTCCTAAGGTGAAGTTCACTAGATTAAAAAAAAAAAAGTTCTTGTTTGGAGACGACAAGGGAAAGGACTTTGTCTTTCCTTTGTGTTAGCTGAAGCCTTGTGAAGGCATAGTTAGCACTATGGACTGCTTATCAGGTGATGTGACATGAACTTTTGTCACTGTAGCTTCAATTCTGGCCATGTAAGAATATAAATCGTGGTGGTTTTTAAAGTCATTTGTGCTATAAAACAATAAAGTCTTGTTTTACTGGGGAAAGAGAAACCAGTGTAGACTTTGGATATACTTCAATGCTTTTGTATAAATGAGGCATACTTTGTGAATGTGTAAGGTTCACAGCTTATTGAATAGACTGATGTTAAATTGGATTATGTGGAGAGAATGTTTTGACAAGACTACAGCTTGTAACAAATTCCTAGGTAGGTTTTTGGAAGGTGATGTTTACTATGCTAATTAGCATGATGTTTAGATTTAGTGGGTCATAAAATTACAGTTTGAAGGAGAAATGACCATGGATTTTTAGGAAGAATGTGAGGTTGAAAATTATTTTGGAATATTCTGAATATTTCCTCTGGAAGCAAATATGCATTAGCAGAGCTTTGGTACAGCAACACAGCTCATAAGCAGTGCTGGGTCATTCTGTTCATTCTGCTAAACAGGGTGTGTGACATCAAGGGTTTCTCAGAGACCAGAGGTTCAGAGAATGCATTTCATTGCTCTCTGAGGCAGAAGCCAATTGATCTTTGTTTATACAATAAGATATCTGAGGATAGGAAGCATTTTTTCTGACTTTGCAAAGGAACAACTAAACAGTATCCTATAAGTTTTGCTAAACAGTAAGAAGTGTCTCACAGGAGGGCTTTTTTGGTTGGTTATTTTTGTACCCTCCTCCATGGCCACCCATACAGGTTACACAGTTACATGCATACAGGTTTTTCTTAACACTATATTGCAGTCAAGTGACCATTTCTTTTTTTTTTTTTTAATGGCAAGATAATTTTATGAAATAATACAAGACTTAATGATCACATGAAAAAATGAAAGAAAAATGACTAGTGCTGTTGAGGATTAGATTGAGTTCTTTTTCTAGCAAGAAGAAAATTGGCATATAGTATTTAAGTCCATGACTGTTGACAGAGACTAAAACTAGAAATACATAGATGACCTAAAGTATGGGTAAGGAGGGAGGGGAAATTGTTGTCTCAAGGTATTCTGTGATAAGGCAATAAAAACCCTTAAATTTTGGCTGCAGAAAGATGTTTTGCTTTTTGTTTTATTCTTGTTCCTCTTTCTAACCAAGAATTTTCTGCTTGCAGGCAGTGTCTCTTTCTTCTTTTCTGTCTATCTGTAGAAAGAAGGCTGTACCACAGTAATCCTAACTGTTTTGGGCTTGTATAATGAGTAGACTTAGTTTCTGCCAGCCTCTCTGACCCAGCTTTTTATTTTGTAATCTTTCCCTTATGAACAGCTTTCTCTGTCTCTGCTTACAATTTCTAACCTGAAAATTGTATGTGGGTTTAGCAGCTCTCCTCTGATGGCAGTGAAACCAAAGGACCCTACTGCATTCTGGGAAGAAGGTGATGATAGAGCCTGGAGCTCTACAGTTTCAGACTTCACTGTGAATTAATAAAATGTAGAATGTAAATGTCATCTTCAGGATCCAATCCCAGAACATAAAGTGTTGTAGAAAAATATATATGTGTCCAGTTGGGTTAATGTTCTTGCTGGGAGTATGATACAGCTGTTTTTGATGGTCATAATGTTTTTTGCCTCCCTGTAAGCATATACCAAAATGACTGTAACTTCATTTAAAAATGAGAAGACATTTTAGTCATTATCATACTCCTAATTTAGTTGATGTAAGTAGTAAGAATGTTATAAAAGAAGAAATAATTTAAACAATGACAAAGTTATAAGGTAGTGCTTAAAATGTAAGATTAAAGGAAAATCCCTATTCCCTAATTTACAGCAATTCAGAAAATCCGACTTGCTAGGATACTAATTCCTCTGTTTGTTTTAGGATGGTATTAGAGAGGGAATCCAGAGATAAGTACTAAAAAAGCTGGTTTTGATCAAATCTAAGATTAAAAAATTAGCAGTAATTTTTTTTGTAGTAAACTTTTTTCTCAAGCAGTTTGCATAATTCCATGCTACCTTAAGTTAATAGATCCAAGACTGACTGACCTTTGGTTTCTAAGCTTGCTGACGTAGGCTTTCAGATCCTGCTGTTATGTAGGAAACATACTTTTAAGTGCCTTGTTCCTTGTATGAGAACAGTAAAATTGTTGGGTCTAATGCAGCTTATCTGATTTGTACGTATTTCCATTCCACTCTGTGGAATTTGCATAATTACGCCTAAAGACAAATTAGATTTCCAAGTTTAATTTCTGCACATGTACATTGTTGTGCCAAATTACCTGTATTGCCATGACATCTAAGAGCACAGTGTTGTGACCCACAACTCTACTTCTATCTCGGATGGTTGCACAAGAGATGGATAGGGCTAAATGGAGTAGTGGATCTTGTTGAATAGGTTGCTCTTTCCCAAGAAAGTCCTGTCTTCCCAATTCTCATTTCAGGTATTCCTGTGACTGAGATCTGCAAGACACATTCTACAGTCATTTGAATTCTAAGGGGTTGTCTTTGTTGAGCTGCTTTGGGACCTAACATTCCTAAAGGCTTTTCAGCCTCCTGTGGAATTGGGTGAGGGTTAGTATGCATCTGGTGACCCAGTGGCAGTGTTGGTCTTGGTGACACATTTACCTTTTTGGTAGCCACGACTTGTCGAATGCTTGGTACCCTATGACAACACACTCTGCAGTCACCTGCTGCTTAGATGACTGTGGCACTTGCACTGTCTGAAGCATCAAGACCTTTGGCTACTCATCCTTAGTGGAAATACTGATCCTTATATTTATCTTGTGATTTACAAATTGAAGTGTTGAGCCTAGCTAGTACATTTAATCTGCCTCTAACTTAGGTACACTTTATTCTATCCTCTGCATTCATTAGCGGTGGATTGTTAGTGTTCGGTGATACCTCTACTTTTAACCTTAATTAGATCGATGTTGTTTTTGCTTTCTCTTCCCCAGGGACAAGGCTGGTGGATATGGTATCCAAGCCCTTGGTGGAATGTTAGTTGAATATGTCCATGGAGACTTCTTGAATGTGGTGGGATTTCCTCTGAATCACTTCTGCAAAAAGCTAGCAGAATTGTACTATCCGCCCTCTAAACATAATGTACAACGTAAAAAGTACGACTCTATCCCTTCTGTGGACACTTTTGAGAACCTAAGTGATGGAGAAAGTGAATCTTCAAATTTCACAAAGCACAAAGGTGCTAGTGAGTCGGACAGCAGTGGGCTGCATTCCTCAGGAGCTGTTTACACTTCTGAAAACAGTTCCGGTGTCAGAGCTGGTTTTACAGTACCTTTGGAAAATCAGAACAGTGTGTCACAGAGTGCAGCAAAACTTCCATCCAAAATTCTAGAGCTAATGGATGGTTTTAGAGCTTCAAAGGTAAGGGGAAAAAAATAAAACTACTTATTACATTGTTGCCTGATACATTTGTTTCATTGGACTCCAGTATGTACCAGTTACGTGAAATGCTTGAGCTGGGGAAAGCATGTATTAATAATTAGTAAAAAAGGAGCACTGAAGTTCTGGAGAATCTAAGATAAATGAAGCTTCAGATGCAGTGCAAACATTGTTTGGTTTGGTTTTTTGTATTTGTTTTTATATGTTCTATGAAATGTCAGTTACCTATTTGATAATTCTATCTCTTTAAATTGAGAGGGAAAAGAAGTTGGAGATTTTTTTTTTTTTACTGATGAGAACACAACCAAGCTGGAATTTACTCTGCGAAGAAAGCATTTAATGTGGTTAACTCACCTGGCTTAAAACTGACAAAAATTTTATATATTATATTTCCTTTCTAACTTTTAATGCTTTGCATTAGAATTCTGTGGAAGATCTTAATTTTTTATTGCCTCTTAATATTATTTTTTAATAACCTGTTTCATGTTCCACATGTTTAACTGATAATATCCATGCTCTATCTGATGGAGGCATACTTGTAACAGCTCACAAACAAGTTCACGTGCATTTCTCATCAGCCAAGCACAATGAGAAATGCATAGCTGGACATTTTAAGTACTCCCATATTTTCTACTCATAGTTCCAGTGCAGCAAAGACAGTAGTAAAGAAGAAATGAACAGTGATCATTCTAATAGATCACTGGTTTCCATCAAGTTGTGTTTTAGGAAGAAGTGGGAAAAAAAGTGCTAAAGTGGCAGTGAAATGCAAACTTGGAACTAAAGATAGGACAGCTTTGAGGTGAATGGGGGGAGGCACACCAGACAGTAAACAATAGTTTTGCTGAAACAGTGGGGAGCTGTGCTCAGCTCTGAAGGAAGACTGTAGGGTGCTCATGTGGTGTAGATCTGTGGGCCTGCTGCTCGCAGGCATGCAAAGCTGTCCTGAGAAGTTTGGAATAAAGTGGCTTTGAGGTTGCTGCATTTGTGAACTGCTTGTGTATCCATAGGGAGCAATGTATTTGAATGGGTGAGATGATGCTTAGCATTTCTTCAATTTAAATAAAAAGAAATATGAAGAATCATCAGCATGTGGTTGTACATATACCGTTTACAGTAATGTGATGCTGAATCCCGTTTTGTGCAGTGAAAGACAGTGGAGGCTGGAAATAAAAGGAAGAGCTTTGCTTTCCCACTACTCCAGTGTAAAGTCATAGTATAAAGTACTGAATGGCATGTTGAACTAGTGGGATTTTTTTTTTCCCCTCATCATGGGTCTTTATAAAATTACTGGTAGCAATGAATTGTGATATGACAGAACTCATCATGTTTCCATTTGCAGAATAGGTTTGAGCACACAAAAGCATTTATTTCCACAAAAACTCTCAAATTTTGATTCTGGAGTGTTGCTTCAAGAACTTTATAAAGCAGAGTAGAATCTCCTGCAGGTGAAGATGTTGCTGCCTATTTTACTCTGAACAGCCCTGTTGCAGAACAGGAGAGGATCAGGATTACATACTTCCAAGTTAAAAAACTTCCAAGTTTACTATGTTCCGAATTTACGTATTCTGATCTGTACTCAGATCTTTGACATTTTTTCTTCTTTAATTTTTTTTTTGTGACTGAGAATTACCGAATGGTAGGTCAGTCAAATTTTCTTTCCTATCTTCTCACCTTTTTCCTGTTCTAATGGTTTCCAGTTGGTCTCAGTCCAAAGACAAGGCAAGTCTCAGAAGCCATCTGGTTGTAAACTACATGTAATTGGCTCAGTATCGTGAAAGCCTGAATTATAATAAATCCCAGCTATATGTTCTTATTAGAATAACAAAGGAAACTGTAAAAAGAGGTGAAGATGATAGAATATATAGACACACAGTAGCAGACCTACCTCTCAAAGTTAATCTTTTTTTCCCTTTGATTTTTATTAAGCAGAATGTCAAAACCCTTCTTTCCTTGATTACCTTTAGTTTTAAATTTTATTGTAGTTGCTCACAGTTGTAAAGAAATGGATTCTGTGATTGCTGCATTTGCCTCCATTATTGTGCTCTCCAAAAGTTCCTTGGTTTTAAGTGTTTTACCTACTTCAGAATACAGAAACTGTAGAATTGCAAATTAGTTTTGAATGGAGATGTATATATTACCACATCTCATTAACTTTACTCTCTGGTTGAGTTAGCATATCTTTTAAAAAGTTCAGCTAAGATTTTCAACTTAAGACCGCCATTGCCCATGAGCTTTTCTTCACCACGAGGCATTAGCTGTTCTCTCATCCCCATTCCATGTGTACACATCCTGTTAAGGTGTGCCAGGAGTACATTGTCCTGAGAAGTTTTATTCTTCTTGTTCTTAATCTTTTTTTGGGGTTTTCCTCAATTTTAATAAAATAAAGACCCGTGTTTTAGCAACTGAAGCTGTTACACTATCTTAGTGGAGAGGTTTGAGTTCCTTGTGCGTTGGGTATATCAAATTTAATTTGATCTTCTGGTCTTGGTTCATATGCTTAAAAATGTTCCATAAGGTCAAACAGTCATATAGATGTGGAAATGCTAAACAGCTGAATAGAGAAGTGGGTCTTTATACAAAATTTGTAGGCTGCATTCCAGAATACTGTGAGTTCCCTTCTCTCCCAAACACTGTTATTAGAAGTTTTGTTACTTGGTGAAGATACTGAAACCCTCTTAGAAGGAAGGGAGCAATTTTTAGGAGGTTTGTTAAACTGCGTCGCAGTAGTTTAACAGTAGTTGTGTAGAATAATTCTAGGCAAACAGTATAGTTCTTTTGTTTTTCGATTGCAGTCTTTTAAATGCAGCATGATAACAATTTCTTACCTACACATAGGCTCTGTTTGTAGCCTCTAAACTGAAGATATTTGATCATCTGAAAGATAAAGGTCCAATGAAGGCTGTGGATATTGCAAATGATGTTGGAACCTCTGTATGTGGAACTGAAAGACTCCTTGATGCATGTGCTTCTCTTGGATTACTGGAGAAAACACCACAAGGTGATTAATTTATCATCCCTGCAACTGCATATGGTACTGAAAGACAGGCAGGACTGGAAGAGATATTTTTAAGGTCACAGGTTCTGACTTGATATTATGGGTAACTTGGATTTGGGGGAGAGGGGAATGGATTGTTATTCCTTTGCTTTCATTATTAGTAGCTGGAATTGTTTCATATGGGGGCAGGCTTTATGTAATGAACACATTCAGGTCTCCTTTATGGAAACTTTAGATTGTTTTTGCTCTCTGGACATAATACTGACCAAATTTCTAAGAAAAGGTTGCACGGACAGTCCCAGGAAGCAGTGTAATAGCTCAGATGTGTCATCTGCACTTGAATCGCAACAACCCCATGCAGCACTACAGGCCGGGGGAAGAGTGGCTGGAAAGCTGCCCAGTGGAAGAGGACCTGGGGGTGTTGGTTGAAAGCAACTGAACACGAGCCAGCGTGTGGCCAAGAAGGCTGATGGCATCCTGGCCTATATCAGCAGTAGTGTGGCCAGCAGATCCAGGGCAGTGACTGTTCCCCTGTACTCAGCACTCCTGAGGCCTCACCCTGAATCTTGTGTTCAGTTTTGAGCCCCTCATGATGAGAAAGATGCTGAGGTGCTGCAGCATGTCCAGAGAAGGGTAATGGAACTGATGAAGGGTCTGGAGCACAAGTCTGATGAGGAGTGGCTGAGGGAGCTGGGGGTGTTAAACCTGAAGAAAAGAAGGGTCAGAGGAGACCTTATTGTTCTCTACAACTACATGTAAGGGCGTTGTAGCCAGGTGGGAGATGGTTTCTTTTTACAAGTAACAAACAGCAGGATAAGAGGAAACAGCCTCAAGCTATACCAGGGGAGATTTGGATTGAATACTAGGACAAATTTCTTCCCTGAAAGGGAAGTGGCTGAGTCACCATCCCTGGAGGTATTTAAAAGGTGTGTAGGTGTGGTACTTGGAAACCTGCTTAAGTGGTGGACTTAACAGTGCTGGCGTAAAGGTTGTACTTGATAATCTTTGAAGGCTTTTCCACTTTAGTGATTCTACGTTTCTATCTAAAATAATTGTCAACTTCCATTCCCTGCTACAGCAGTGCAGTCTTCAGCAGATGATCAGGCTTTTAATAAGGAGAGTTCTGCAATGTGCCCCTCTTCATGGACAACTTAAATGTTAGTGCTCCTAACTGGAACAATCCTTGATGGTGTACATAAGTGAGGGAGTCAGGATTAACTTCTTTCATCCAATGTATTTCTAAGTTTCCATGTGCATGATTTACATAGTAAGACTTGAAATGGTGAAGTGCCAAGAAAAGGAAATAAAGGAGTCTTTTTAATTATGTTAGAGGACAAGACAAATGAAAAAACTCTGAAGGCAAAACATAACGGAGAAAGCTTAAATTCAGGGAAGAAGCCACAGTCCAAACAAAAATACAGTCAAGAATGAGAAACTTCTAATACTGTCCCTTGAATATTAGGTATCTGAGGTACTCTAGTTTAAAATAAAAATAATAAATCAGTGTGTATCTATATTTTCCAGCATCTAAACTGTTTTTATAAACTAAGGGCTTACTCCCTTTAAGAATGACAAGACTTTCAGAATCAGTTACTTCTTCTGCAAAATGTACTAATAGATCATAAGATCAGGATTTGCTAGCTATTTATTCAGGAAAATATGCCTTCAAATTTTAAACAACAGTTGTCAAGTACTGAAACAAAGGTGGTTACAATTGTTTTCTTTCAATAAGGGTACAGTAATACAGACTCAACGAATACCTACCTGACCTCAGATGGCAAATACTCACTTCATGGCTACATTATCCATTCTAATGATCACCTTTGGCCTCTCTTCACAAACTTGGAGTCTGCCGTCAAAGAAGGGAGCAGGCAGAATCATCGAGCCTTTGGAAAGAAAGCAGATGATCTATTTAAGGTAATATAAACTCCTACTGGTATCAGAACCAGTTGTGAGGAGCCCAGAACTGACCTAGGGGCAAATGGAGACACAGCTGTCTGAAGAAAGTTTGTCAGTCTCAGAAAGGGTAGAAACACAATGCAACTCACCAGTCCCAGGCTTCTGTTCCCCTCAGCTTTAGGCTATGTAGTGCAGTAGAAGCAGTGGAACAATCACAGAATATATTGGGAAATTTAAGTGCTGACAGAAATTCTCCAGATGAAGTGTTGCCCATCCCACTGATACACTCTCAGAACAATCTCTGGGCCTGTTTAGTTTACTTTTGTGTCCTTTTTATAATACCAGATAGTACCTTACCACACATGCACTCCTTCCATATTGGATACCAGTCTGTTGATACTGATGTGCATCCAGTTAGGCTGTGCTGTGTAGTCAAAGCTGGTTTGTGTTGATGCAGTTGAGAAGGGATCTAACCTCTTTTATGAAGTTTTGTAGTTTTGTATAAGCTTCAAGCTGTTATCTGTTGCTGATAAAATTGTAATCCTTCTGCCGTCTGTTTCAGTCTGTGGCATTCCTTTCCCAATGCTAGCCCAGGTGGATGTGATCAGACTGGAGAATCACTTAGGGTCGTAACTAGCCTAACTTGTCATTTACCCATCTGGTGAAGCAGGTTGAGAGGCATAAATATTTGTGCCTGTTTTAAGCAGAGAGCTGGTAGTGTGAGCAGGAGAATATGTCAGGACTTCATCTCTGACAGCACTGCTGGCTTAAATTGTACTTCAGACTACATCTAGAGGTCCTTAATTTTTATTTAACTTCAAGATGGTGATGAAGGCAGTCTCCTGAAGGAGATGTCTACACCCATCATGTATAGTCAATGGAACGAAATAAGGACTTCTGGAGACTTAAAAGTTCTGCTAGCCTCGTGTTAATGCTTAAATAACTGGAGGACAGAAACTCCTTTGGAAATCATTCAAAGAGTCTTTAAAGGGTGTTGAGATACTTTGCTTTAGGATAGCTGTTGCAGTAGGTGCCTAAATTTATATACAAATTAAGTGGTTTAATGTACGTGAACTGTATCTCATCCTTTGTTAAACATCTGGGTTATCAACTTTGCTTGGGTGACGCTTGTGTCCAGTTTGGACCTGGGCTCCATATGTGTACAGGATGCTATGTCTCAGCAGAATATATAGGTTGCCTATGCTATTATGTGCACCACAGCCTGGAGATACTTCCACTTCATGGTAGTTGCAAAGGCAGCCATAACTGGTGAAATCTGTATAAAAATGAAACATAAAGGGATTTCTGTGTATGTATCCTTGAAAAGGTAAAGGCCCGAGGTTTTGGTACTGAATGCTTGCTTCTTCCCTAACCAGCAAAAACAGTATGATCTTTAATGTTTCTGATTTATGGTATGGTCCAATTATCTAGTTATTTTTCCATCATGGAAAAATGAATAAAATGAAAGCAATTTGTGAGGATATCAAGAAGGAACACTCAAGTTTTTCTTTCAGTCTCCTAAGTCTATCCTTTCAAAATGTCTGCGTGATCAGAATTCTTGAGGGGATGCAAAAACCTGCTTATCACTACAGCAAAGGATTTGGATGAGCAAATAGTCAGTGGCACTTTTAATGGACCTTTTCATTTTGGGAATTCTGATGTTCATCACGTGCACCTACTGCCTTGGTTGTACATAGTTTTAGATAATTAATGAAAATAAACTTTAATTTCTCTGTTTTTCCGCCTTTTCAGGACTATTATCACAGCCAGGAGGTAAAGCAACGTTTTATGGCTGCCATGCACAGCGTTGCTCAGCTGACAGCAAGAGATGTGGCTACAGCATTTGATCTTTCACATTTTCAATCTGCTTGTGATTTAGGAGGTATGGCTTGTAATTGAACTTGTATGCAAATTGAAGGGAAAAGTTTGATTTCAGTTCCACATTTTATTATTTAAAAGACATGTATATTTTTTACTAGAACTGCAGTAATATTATCTACTGTTATTTTTCTGATACTGCAATGTCAGAATAAAAGAACCGTGCAGCTAATTGACAGCAGAGTTATCTAAATGGTATATGAAGAGTTTAAAATAAGTGAATGTTTGTCTCAATCAGTTACGCAATTCAAGGCAGAAAAGAAGATAGTTTGTGGCTCAGATGATACAGCATTGGGCTGGGAGTGCCATTTTCAGCAGTGTTGTTCTCCTTAGGCATATCCAGGATTTTCAAAAGTAGTGGAAGTAGTGAACCACCACTACTGGGGTGTCAAACTTGAAACACTGCACTGCTAGAACAAGTTTGCGTACTTTTCTAGTGGGTTTGTTTTGTGTATTGTTGTAGTTGTTAATATCTAAGATGTCCACCAAAATGTTGAAGACCAGTGACATACCTAAAGAAACTCTTCTTTTTAGCATTCCTTTTTTTGCCCTGTGCTTGGAGCTGCACAGAGGAGTGTTATTACATAGGGAAAGATCCACTGAAGGAAGTACATTTTATTTAGTGCCTGGGGAGGTGGACAGCATATCAGAGGAATTAACCCCATACCGGTACAAGTGTTGCCACTCGTGCAGAGACTCCAAACCTTCACAATCTTTACTATGCTGGAGAGTGTTTGACAAATTCCATGTATCACTGCTTTGTAAATCCTAAAAAGTTAGAGGTGCTCTTCTTCAACAAATAGAAGTCTTTGCCTTTTCATTTACATTTTGATACTCCCCAAAAAAACCCTGAGGTACTGATATCAGAGGTCACATTAGCAGTTCTATGTCAGCAAGGAGTCATGCCTGCATTCCACAAGCTTTAAAACCTTGCTCTGTCAATCAGGAAGTCCTGTTGCCTATGTTAGTTGTGGAGCTGACTGTCTACCTCTAGTTCTGATTGGATGTCTCTCTTTTAACATTATATACAGCCTTGTCCCAAAAATGTCTGCAAATTCTGGGAGAAAATACTTGATTTGACTTCTTTAAACTTTTAACAGGTTGCACTGGAGCTCTGGCTCATGAATTAGTACAAGTATACCCAAATCTCAAGGTCACAGTATTTGACCTTCCAGAAGTCATTGCGAACATCTCTTTCTTTCAGCCTTCAGGACAACATGCTGCTCCAGTGACATTTGTATCAGGTAAATGTAGCACATCATCTTTTGTCTGATTTCTGTTATCCTTGAGCACAGAACAGGCTCTTTTGCTGCTGTTCCAACCCCAAACATATCTTAGTACAAGGCAATGTAGGTTCACCCATGCTAAATGGGGACATTGTATTTTTCTAGTTGGTGGGGATACAAAATGGTTGGAGAATGCTTCCAGTGGTATTGAAAAAATTACTAATTCATACTTATTTAGCCACAGAGGCTGCATGTGCTTGTCTGAGGTATTTCATTTCTAGACAAGATCAACATGGTGACTACAAAGAACTGTCTCCTTCTCTGCTTTAGGCTTGCTCTCCATTTTTGTTACAGAATTCTTGCCTGTGATCATCTCTTTAACTACACTTTCCTTATCTGCAAATCAGGGCATACCCGTACCTGTTCATTCTTGTTACTTTTTTACTCTGCTGAGCGCCTTGTTTTTGTAGTATGTGCTCTGTGGTTTCTGTAGGAATGCACTAACTCTCTTTTCCAACAGGTGACTTCTTCAAGGATAATCTTCCAGAAGCAGATCTTTACATCCTTTCGCGTGTTCTTCATGACTGGCCTGATGAAAAGATATATGTGCTATTAAGCAAGATATCAGCTGTTTGCAGACCAGGTATGTTTTTTCATCTTGTGACCTTAAAGGTGCATGTTAATGTACCTTTAATGAGTACTGAGTAATGCTTTTTTAATATGAACTTAACGATATTTTTCTGTTCAATCCTAGTAGCCTTTGCTTGAATGTCTAGGCTTGCATTATGATAATACCTACTAAGAAAAGGAAGGAAACAAAGCTGCAAATAAAACTATATATATTAAGCTTTTACTATAGTTGCAGGCTTCATATACAACTACATCATCTCCCCAATCTCTGCCATGCCCAGTCTTAATAAGCCCTGTATCATCAATTAACTAAGCATGTGCTTATTTCTGTACATAAAATTAGCCTAACTAAAGCTCCTTTGGGTTAATCAAGAAGCAGCAGTTTGTTTTGCTGTTATTTTGCTATCTCAGTAGTGTCCAGAATATGGTAAACTGGCTGAAATTCTTTACTACTTTATGCACACATCCCATGAGAAATACGTAGCTTCTTTGACTTTATACTACATTTGAATCATAGAATCATCAGAGTATCTCAAGTTAGAAGTGACCCATAAGGATAATCAAGTCGAACTCCTTGCTTCTTTCTAGACAGACTAACTAAAACTAGTTCATATGACTAAGAATGTCATCCAGATGCTCCCTGAACTCTGGCAGGTTTGGTGCCGTGACCACTTTCCTGGGGAGCCTCTTCCAGTGCCTACCATCCTCTGGATGAAGAACCTTTGCCAAATGTCCAGTCTGAACTTTACCTGATGCAGCTTCATTCTATTTCCTTGTGTCCTGTCACTGGTTCACCAGAGAGAGGAGATTAACACCTCCCCCTCTGCTGCTCCCTTTGAGGAAGTTGTAGATGGTGATGAGGTCCCACCTCAGCATTCTGTTCTCCAGTGTGAACAGATCAGCTGCACCTCATGAATGTTGCCCTCACAGCCTTCACCATCTTGGTCACATACAGTGAGGCACACAAAACTGCACATAATCACAGAATCAAATAATACTGAGTTGAAAGGGACCCATGAGGATCCTCAAGTTCAACTCCTGGCCCTATGCAGGACACCCCAAGGGTCACACCACATGCCTGAGAACATTGTCCAAACACCCCTTGAACTCAGACAGTCTTGGTGCTGTGATCACTTCCCTGGGGAGTGGGGAGCCTGTTCCAGTGCCCAACCATCCTCTGGGTGAAAAGCCTTTTCCCGATACCTAACCTAAACGTCCCCTGACTCAGCTTCATGCTGTTTCCTCAAGGCCTGTTACTGGTCACGAGATCAGTACTTGCCGCTCCATTACCCCTCATGAGGATGTTACCACAATGAGGTCTCCCCTCAGTCTCCTCCAGGCTGAACAAACCAAGTGACCTCAGCTGCTCCTTTTAAGGCTTCCCCTCAAGACTTTTCACCATCCTCGTGGCCCTCCTCTGGATGGTCTCTAATAGCCTAATGTCTTTATGTTGTGGTGCCCGAAATCACACACAGTACTCAAGGCAAGGCAGTACCAGCGCAGAGTGAGACAATCACCTGTGTAGTGATTTCCTATCCTGTGCTTGATGCACCCCAGAACACAGTTGTCCCTTTAGACTGCCAAGGCACAGTGGTGACTCATATTCAGGCAGTATTAAAGATCAAAGAAGACAAAAAGCAGAAAAGCCTGACCACTAAGGTCATCTGATTTCTTAATCCAGCTGTAGCTCTGAAGTTTGTTTCGGAGGAGAGCATGCAAAATAAGATCTAGCCCATAAACTATATTCCTGATTATAAATTTTGAAAGAAAATTGTGGGTGACTGTCTTAATCTTATGCAAAGATTGGGGTATGACAGATGCTTACAGGAGTTGTTTGTTTCAAATGAAAGCAAGGCTGAGTTTAAGAGCTTAGGCAGGAAGTGATCTGAACTTCTGGAGACAGTGCTCTAAACTCTCCCTTCTTTTTAACAATTAAATGGTTGCTTACAGGAAGAGATGACTGAAAGTACACTTCTTTCACTGATTTCCACTGAAGACCATTAAAAAATGACTCTAAGGGGACCTCTGTAACGGTCTCTGAGCAAAACACTTCAACTTAAAGCTAAAAATACTTACACGGAACCACTTTTGGTTGTTTTGGAAATGCAGGAAGTGCCTTGCTAGTGGCAGAAACTGTGCTTGATGAACAGAAGACACACCCTTCTGTAGCTGTGCTACAATCCCTCAGTATGACTGAAGGCAAGCAGAGAAGTGGCTCAGAATATAAACAGCTACTGGAGAACTATGGATTCACAGATGTACAAATTAAGATCACAGGAAACTTACTAGATGCTGTTCTGTGCTTCAAGAAGAGTCTGTCACTGTAGTGCACCCAGAACCAATCTGGGATTCTGAATTTTCACCCCCTTGTGCAATACACCTATCATCAGCCAGCTCGTATGGGCAGTTTAGGATCATTTTGGCCCTTTATCTGAAGCATAGTTGTTACAGGCCTTGGATACAAGTTAGAGTGCAGCTTCTGCAGGAGTGAATTCTGTGCATTCTAAAAAGTGTCTGGAGCAGGCTCAAACTCCTGCATGTGAAATACCTTAATGTCCAGTTCTTCTGCGGACTGTATAAAGCTTAGACTTGACGTAGCTGTATGTAGCATGTCGAGTTAAAACTGCAAGCTTGTATTGAGCTACATTAATACCTTAGTTTTCTTGGACCTTAAAATTAAAAGAGAATTCTCCCTCTGCAGTGTATTCAGTGGTTACTGCTCATTTTTATCAGAAATGAAAAATTAAAAATTAATATTGTACCATCTGCCTGAATTTGGGGATGCTAGTCCTGTTTTTCACTGCTGTATGGTACCTTACTCAAAAATATCTCAAGGATAGTCTTTTTTAAGCACTTTTTCTACAAGCTAACGTGAAAACAGAACAAACCTCAAACATGTTCCTACAACAGCTATAACATCACAGAGGAACTTCACCAGCCTCTGACCTCCAGCCATAGTGTGTACCTGCACAGGCTGCAGCTGAGAGCTGTTCATATTGCTTACTGTCACTTCTGGGGTGTTCTGAATATGGTTGAACAGCCACACATGTTTCTGTCTCATTAAGTGAGATGAGAGTTTTTGGATTTATGTATAAAACCTTGTATGAAAATTAAAAAATAAAAGTTTCTTCAGGCTTCAGTCTTTAATTGGAGAACCTATCTCCAAGTAATTTGTCACTGTCACCTCTCCTAATATTTATTTCTTTCCTGATACTTCACTGATACTTATTTTTTTCTTTTTAAAGTGTACTTTGTAGTGGAAGCCTCTCTGGAGATTAAAGTTGCACTTTCAAACTTGCTTTCTTCTTTATCAGTTATGAGTTTCTTGCCTGTCACTTGTATAGCAATAGTCCCAATAAACCAGTGTGAAAGAGGCTGTGCCAATACTGAATCACCGACCTCAGCAAATTAGACAGGGTTAATGAGGAAGGTTAAGAGTTGCATCTGCCTGGATGTGACTTTATCAGGAGTTACTTTGCTCCTTGACCAATGGGTAAAGAAAATGTGCCACAGTGATTCAACTCATCAGGAGAAACACACTTACTACAGAGCATTTCAGGTATAAAAATCAGGGAACTGTCAGACTTTACCACAGTGGGGTTTTTAATTCTTAGCAAAAGGTTTCTATGAATGGAAATTTGACTGATCTCATCTGTACAGACATTTAAAATAGAAAAGGCTGAATATTCAACAGATGAATAAATTTGAAATGTTTCTTTTTCACATTGACATGAAGCTTGCTGTTAGCTTAACAGGTTTGTATGGTGAGAGAGACTCGTTCTGGCAATCAGATGTGTCTCACAGTTATTCATAAAGTTCATAATGCTATTCTTTAAGCTGCTCTAAGCTGTTTGAGTCAGAAACAATCAAATCCTAAAGTTGTCACACCTGTAACTGTCACAGACTTTAAAACTGTGCCCCTAAGTACTATGTCTCTGACTGTAACATTTGAATAGAATGTGTTTGGCTACCACACCAACTTCATGTACTCTGTGATTAAGGCATAACACTAAGCATTAATCCCTTGGGCATGGTGTCTGTGGGCCTGCACCACAGCTTTGCACTCTTGCGGTAATTAAGCATTTGGAGCAGGTGTTCCAGGGAGCTTGTGGAATCTTTGTGCTTGGAGGCTTCCATGTGAGAAGCCCTGAAGAAGCTGAGCTGATTGTAGAGCTGTCCTGCTCTGTGTGGGTGGCTGGATTAGAGATCTCCTGTGGTCTGTTTCAGTCTCAGCTGTTCTGCCATCATTTGATGCAGCCTGGTCACCTGCAGAATTATAAGCTCATCTTATTAATATACAAAATAAGTTTTTCAGTTGCTTTGAATATCTTTTGCTGACTGGAAGAGGGAGTGGATTTAATAGTCTCACTGAAACGATTTTCTAAGCAATATGCATAACTGAGGAAAATCTTCCTGACATGAAGAATGAGGGGGGTTAAACTTTAAAACTTTTTGATAATTATTAAATGTCTGAGGTGTACAAGTTGGAATGGGTCTGAGGAGATTGTCTTAAAGGTCAGAAAGAGATTAATGTTATGCAGCACATAATAATAAAATCACTATGAACTGCTCCTACTTTGATCTGAGTTGGTGCAAGGCCAAAAGGCAAGTATGTATAGCAATGCTTGTTTTGTCAGTAGCCCTCTCTTGGCTTCCCTTTCCTCTCACAGGTCTGAATATGGAGAAAAATCATCTGTGTAAATCAGATGATTTTAGTTCTGCTCTGATCCTTAGGTCAGTCCCACCACAGAAAACTTGGGTCCTACAGAAATAACATACAGAATGTATTGAACAGAAATATTGATTTATCTGCTTCTGTAATGCTTGCTATCCACTCTTCTCTCTGCTTGGCATCATTTCAATATGAATGTGAAGCAGCAGTATATCCCAAAGAGATGCAACTCTATTCCTGTCTTACTGTTTTCTATAGTCCTCATGCCAAGTCTACAGAAGTCATCCCCTTTTCCCCTGAAAACAGAGACGTGCCTTGACTTGTGTTTGATCACTCCATACTGTGAAAGGGAATTTCCTGGGGTTTGTAAGAGGAGTGGATTATTCATTTATTAGTGAATTAGTCATTTAATAGCAGAGCAAATCCATAAATGATAAAAGAAATCACGCAGGTCTTGTAGTTTTGCACCCCTCTATATGGTAGCAGAAATCTTCTTGCTTGATAATGGATTAGAACTGTTGCATGCATTTGTTTTTAAATCAGGCTGTGCGATTTTGCTGGCTGAAATGGTATTGGATGATGGGAAGAAGAACAGGAGCACAGCTCTGCTACAGTCTTTGAACATGCTTGTGCAAACAGAAGGAAAGGAGAGAAGTGGCTCTGAATATCAAGCTTTGCTGGAACAACATGGATTCACAAATGTTAAAATCAGAATAACAGGAAATTTATTAGATGTTATTCTCTGTATTAAGACCTAGAAAAAAATGAATTAAATTGTAGTCTGGATGTCTTATACTTGTGTTTGATGTTCTGTAATTATGCAAATACATTCTCAGCTTCCCATCAATACCATAAACAAGAAATGTTATGTCAGCTTTGTGGCATTACTTTTAAAAAGGGGAAAGATTGATTACATTTATTTTAGACTTCAATAAAATGATGCCAGAAGATTCTGTGGCTGCACAACATGTGTAGGACACAAGTGGTGTCATCAGCCCGATGGCAATATTCACACTGCTGAGAAATCAGTTTCTTCATACTTGGTGCAATTAGAATAGTAGAGTTTTTAGATCAGCATACATTGCTTTGCCCCTGTTTGAGGAGGTTAATGTTGGTATCATTTTAATGCTCCACCACCATCCATTTTAATATCATTTTATGTTACACCTTCTACTGTAAATAAACACACCCTAATCAAGTCTAGAAACTGCTACTGCAATGGTATAGTCAAGATTGGAAACAAGAACTGGAGCAGCAGCTTCCTGAGAGAGTCAAGACAGACTGCTCTGCTTTGAGAGAGGTTTCTGAAAAAAGGCAGTTACATAAAAGTACAAGTTGCCTTTGTGATTGTAATTTGGGATTACATGTGAGGGCACCACGCTTGTTTGGAGAGCATCATCCTTTTAGCCCTATTTATTTTGTCTGCTCTTAAAAAAGTGGATAGCAGAATATGGGATTAGATAAAGAGAAAAAAATGTGCAGAAACAGAAGAAAAAGCACGGTGATAGAGAAAAAAGGATTTCCTCCAGTCATATGCAGGTGAGCTCCCAAGGTGAACAGAACGTGACAACTACTGACTGAACAGTTTCCCATTACAGATATGTGCCTTTTACCTTCATTTTTCACACTGATGATACTCAAGAGTCTCAGAGTATATAGAGAGTATTTTTACATCAGTAGAAAATTTTATGGTGAAAAAATCTCAGTCTTGCAGACAATGTGTTGTGCTAAGACAGTATTAGCATTCAGTTATGAGCTTTTTTAAAAGGAAAAAATACCATGCTATGCTGTATGTGCCTCCCTGAATGTATGTACGACAGCTTTTCAGAAATTATGTCCAAAATACGGTCTTCAAACACCATATGTGCATAACTCTGTGAGCACAAGAAGAGTCACTGAAGAGTCACTGAAGAGTCACTTCAGTCTACCTGTATTATGATTTAGAATATAGAAGAGCACACAATTTACTTTGGATCTTTGGGTGTGAAAAAAAAAGTACAGTGACATATCTTACACAGTATATTGTACTAGAGCAGAGATAAAGGCTATGCCTGGCACATCTTCTCACAACATGCCCTCTGAGAGAGATGCTCTCATTTTGAAATCCTACAAAGTACATACATGTGTAAGCAGTGGTTTCTGGCACCTCAGCTACTGCAACTTTGTGGTTCACCAGTCATCTGTTTAAAAAAAAGGTTTGGCCTTATTTACTTTGGTTGGAAACATCCATTAAAAGTGAAAGCCAGGTGAGTGTGAACTAATGCCCTCCAGCTAGCACAATTTCAATACTTTCAGAAAGAACAGGTATAATTTCAGAAGTTTGACCATTAGGGGCAAAACACCAATTTCAGCATACAGTAAAATTAGCAAAGTTACTGATGGAAACCAGGCCTGTCTTGGTAGGGCCTGAGGGCTTGCCACGAGTGCTTACTCTGGCCACATGCAGAGGAAGTTTCACAGCATCTAACTTTGAGTGCCCATACAAGAAGCTGGAACCACCCTTTCCTATTGTCCCTCTATTGTCCCACAGGAAAATGCAGCAAAGTCCTTTGGCATTTCATTTTCTTGGATCAGTTCAGTGACATACAGAAGAGCCCCATGATGTGACCCTTGGCACTGGCAGTGCTAAGGAGGAGGTGGGAACAGATCTTGGGAACAAGGATATGCCATGGATCAGCATTACTCAGAGGGTGGTGAGCATGGAGCAAAACCCACTGGTGCCCAGACAGTGCCCCACATCTGCTCCCCTCCACCTGACAGCTGCTGCTGCCCTGTGGGGACTCCATGCAGAAAGCTGTATTTCCATCCTAGACTGGCTTCCAGGAGTTGCCACAGAAGGAGCCTCCCAGTTCGCTTGCTTGTGCTGCTCACTGACTACTACCCGGGCCCACTGACCCACACCCCAAAGCCTGTGCTCCACCAGCTCACATTCAGCTTCACAGAATCACAGAATCAGTTACGTAGCAAAAGTATTCTCAGATCATCAAGTACAATCTCTGACCAAAACCACACATCAACAGATCATGGCACCAAGTGCTACATCCAGTCTTTCCTTAGACACACCAAGGGACGGTGACTCCACCACTTCCCTGGCAGTCCGTTCCAATGTCTCACCACTCTTTCTGTGAAGAAATTCCTCCTAATGTTCAACCTAACCCTCCCCTGGCACAGCTTAAGACTGTGTCCTCTTGTCCTGTTGCTGGTTGCCTGGGAGAAAAGGCCAACCCTCACCTGGCTACAGCCTCCTTTCAGGTGGTTGTAGAGAGTGATAAGGTCACCCCTGAGCTTCCTTTTCTTCAGGCTAAACAACCCCAGCTCCCTCAGCCGCTCCTCACAGGACTTGTGCTTCAGACCCTTCACCAGCTTCATTCCTCTTACTTGGATCCACTCCAACACCTCAATGTTCTTCCTGGATTAAAGGGCCCAGAACTGGGCACAGTACTCGAGGTGTGGCCTCACGAGTGCTGAGTACAGGGTCAGGATCACTGCCCTGCTCCTGTTGCCCAGAATGGCACTGGCCTTCTTGGCCACCTGGGCACATGCTGGCTCATTTTCAGATGCTGTCACCAGCACCCCCTGGCCCTTTTACGCTGGGCAGTTTTCCAGCCAGTCTGCCACCAGCCTGTAGCGCTGCATGGGGTTGTTGTGACCCAAGTGTATTTGGCATTTGGTGTTGTTGAACCTCATACAATGGGCGCCCATCGATGCAGCCCGTCCAGATCCCTCTGCAGAGCCATCGAGCCGGCTGGTGCGAGGATCCGCTGGGCTGTGCTGGCTGGTGCGGGCGCTACCGACAGCGACAGAAAGCGATCGCGGAGAGCGCTTGGGAACGCGACTGTAAGTGGGGACAATTATGTGAGCAGCGGCATGACACCCAGGCTGCCCCGGGGGGGCCGAGCCGGGGCGGTGGCGGGGCCGNAGCGGAGGGGGCGGCTGCCGCTGGTGTCACTTCCTGCCGCCCCCGCTCCGGGCGCCGAGGGCACGGCGGGGAGGAGAGGGCGGCTGCTCTCCGCCGCCATCTTGGCGACCTTCACGTGACGCGCACCCAGGCCGCGATTGGGCCGCGGGCGGGGCGGGGTCGGGCCGCGGCCGGCGCGCGAGGCCCGGCGTGACCCGGTGGCGCCCCAAGGTGACTCGAGTGACCTTCGTGGCGGGGCTCGCCGCGGGGGGGGGGGGTGCCCCCCCCCCCCCCCCCCCCCCTCNCTCGCCCCCAGCCCCGTTCCTCTGGCTGGCAGCTGTCACGGCCTAACGCGGCTCCCTCAGGCGACTCCCGCCCACAGGCCCGCCTATGTCAGTAAAGGCTCTCGCCTCTAGTTAGGCCCGGTCGTGATGTATTTGTCTTATGCTTGCCCTTGTTCCTCACAAAATCAGTTAGGTTGGTAAAGACCTCAGAGATTATGAAGCCCAACCTAACACCACCATTTGAACTAGACTGTGACACTAAGTGCCACGTCCAGTCTTCAATACCTCCAGGGATAGTGTCTTCAACACCTACAGGGACAGTGTCTTCACCACCTCCCTGGGCAGTCCATTCCAATGTCTAATCACTTTTTATCTGAAGTGATTCCTTCTCTAATGTCCAACCTAAACCTTCTCTGGCACAGCTTGAGGCTATGCTCTCTTGTCCTGTCACTAGTTGCCTGGGANGGGGAGGGCGCGGGGAGGGGCCCTCTCACCACACGCCCCGCCCCTGGAGCGGACTGGCCAATGGGGCGGCGGGGGGCGTGGCCGGCGCCGTCCGGCATTAAGCCCATGAGCGGCAGCGCTCCCGCCCTTTCGTCTTGAGCGGCAGCAGCGTGTCTCTCCCGGCGGCTCCGGCGCGGCGCGAACATGGCGGACCAGGCCATCTCCTTCCTCAAGGACTTTCTGGCGGGCGGGGTCGCTGCCGCCATCAGCAAGACCGCGGTGGCGCCCATCGAGCGGGTCAAGCTCTTGCTTCAGGTCAGC
>VZTH01011898.1:767791-781416 GCA_013397815.1 Aleadryas rufinucha | reverse complement strand
CGGCATCCGTCGCCGTCCCCCGCCGGGCCGGGCGAGGACAGAGGGACAGAGGGGGGCGGGGGTTGCGGCCAGCGCGGGACAAAGGGCGCGAGCGAGGCGGCGGCGGCTGGCGGGAAGGTCACATGGGCGGCGGCGGGGAAGCTGAAGCCGGTTCCGCCGTGCGGGCGGNTGAACTAGACTGTGACACTAAGTGCCACGTCCAGTCTTCAATACCTCCAGGGATAGTGTCTTCAACACCTACAGGGACAGTGTCTTCACCACCTCCCTGGGCAGTCCATTCCAATGTCTAATCACTTTTTATCTGAAGTGATTCCTTCTCTAATGTCCAACCTAAACCTTCTCTGGCACAGCTTGAGGCTATGCTCTCTTGTCCTGTCACTAGTTGCCTGGGAGAAGAGGCTGGCCCCCACCTTGCTACACTCTCCTTTCAGGTAGTTGTAGAGGTATTGCTTGCAGCCGTCCCTTCCTATTTTGGCATTTTGATCTCTGAGAAAGCTTGGAAGCCATTTTAAGCCTGTTTAGTAGTAATAACAACGATGGCCATTCAGAATTAACAACTTCATTTTATAGTAGAAGCAGGTCTAAGCCCTGCTGTAGCAGAGATCTGCCAAGGCATGTGGTCAGTATTCATATTTTTATTTGCAGGTGCAACATGCGAGTAAACAGATTGCTGCTGATAAGCAGTACAAGGGTATCATCGACTGTGTAGTGCGTATTCCAAAGGAACAAGGAGTGCTGTCTTTCTGGCGAGGAAACTTGGCAAATGTCATCAGATACTTCCCAACTCAAGCTCTCAATTTTGCCTTCAAGGATAAGTATAAGCAGGTGTTTTTGGGAGGTGTAGACAAGCACACTCAGTTCTGGAGGTATTTTGCTGGTAACCTGGCATCTGGTGGTGCAGCTGGAGCCACTTCCCTCTGCTTTGTCTACCCCTTGGATTTTGCAAGAACCCGTTTGGCTGCTGATGTTGGAAAAGCTGGCGCAGACAGAGAATTCTCTGGTCTCGGGGACTGTCTAGTCAAAATCACCAAGTCTGATGGTGTGCGTGGCTTGTACCAAGGGTTCAATGTCTCTGTCCAAGGCATCATCATCTATAGAGCTGCCTACTTTGGGATCTATGATACAGCAAAAGGTAATATTTCAGGCGGGATCTAAAAAACCTGTTTTTAGAATTGTATTGTTTGGTTTTGGATATGTGAAGGTGAAGGGGGATTTTGGTGCCACATCCATGACACTGCTGTATTCAAGAGAAAACTTGTGCATGTGTTGATGTCAGCAGCCTACTTTCAGGTACTGGTTTTGTAAAAAAGCAGTTGCTTTTTAAAGCAGTTGCTCCTAATGCCAGGAGAGTATACTGGTGACCATACACAATTAGAAGAATTTCTTTTCTGTTCAGTGCATTACTGTAGTTACATTGGACCAGTCCAAGTATGTTTAGCAGAATGGGATCGAGCAGTGCTTTTGCAAAGCAGTTGTTAAGCTTGACATTTGGGCATATAGGTCATTGATGCTAGTTTGTACTGCAATGTTATCCACAGGGACAGTGACATAATTTTGTGACATTTCTTCATTAAAAGAGCAGTGAATAGTCAAGTGTTCTCTTGCCAGTCTAGAAAGAATATTTGTGCTTAAATGGTAACCTATTTCGATTACTGAGAAGAAAGTCTTCTAAATATTGCTTCAGTATGTTTAAAGTTTGTGTTTAGCTGCAATTTTATTTAGAGTATGGGTCTACAGTGCTTTTTTATAGATGAACTAGTATGATAGCTGTCATGCCATGAGTGAACCAGAGGAGGATGTGCAAGATAAAAAGCTAATTGCCTTTTTTGTTTTATTGCAGGCATGCTCCCAGATCCCAGAAATACTCACATTGTTATCAGTTGGATGATCGCCCAGACGGTGACTGCCGTGGCTGGTGTGGTCTCCTATCCTTTTGATACAGTGCGGCGTAGAATGATGATGCAGTCAGGACGCAAAGGAGGTAGGCTGTAAATCCATGGAGCTGTTAATGCTGTTAAAACAGCATTAACAAGATGGAGTCCTTTTTTACTAATAGTCATCCTCTGCAGTTTGAGTTCATTGTTCTGTAAGTCTAATTTGTTATATTACTCTCAAATGAGGAAATGCAGTAAGGTTCAACTTGTGATTGTCAGGATTTATGCTGAGGACTTTTTGTTATGGAACATGAAATTAAAAAAATGGACTGCCTGTTTGCATTGTCAGATTAAACAAAGGTATTAAAAAGAAGGCTTAACATTTTTAGTACGTATCGTGTTGCAGTCTTAAATTGTGGTTTGGGACATCACAAAGCAGTTAAGTGAAACAGGGCAGTTGTTAAAATTATCTGGCATAAAACAGGAATTAAGAATAACTCTTTGCTCTTTTCCTGCAGCTGATATCATGTACTCTGGAACAATTGACTGCTGGCGGAAGATTGCAAGGGATGAGGGAGGAAAAGCCTTCTTCAAGGGTGCATGGTCTAATGTTCTCAGAGGCATGGGGGGTGCTTTCGTGCTTGTGCTGTACGATGAATTCAAGAAAGTAATTTAAACAGCCTAAATAGAATTGGAAATCAAGTTGAGCAGATCCTGTAGAGTAACTACCATTATGGACCATTGACCTTCAAGAAATTCCTGTGAGTCTTATTTATCAGAGCCAGATGATACTTCTAGATGGGGCTAGAAACTGACATGGAGGACTGATCCATTTCTCTGTAAACATGCATGAAGACACTGAATCTGGCAATTCAGTGTGGCAATTTTTCTTTACAGCAGTGAGGAATGAGTGGTGTTGGTTCTGGGTCCAAAGTAGCTAGGTCCAATTTAGGCAGAAAAAAATCATTTGCCTGTGGATCAGTCCCCAGTTTCAAGTCCTATCTTCTAGGACCATAAAATTGTATTTGAAAGCATTTGCTAACAAATCATGTTCTTTTCCACTTGTACTGAAGCACTATGTACCATTTTGCACAGCTGAACATCTAGCAATTTTGTTCTTTAATTGGGGCATTCTGCTGTAAAACAATAAACATACTTACTCGGTCTGTGTTGAAATTATTATGTAAAAGCTTTGGGAAAGCCTCTTGTATTTAAAAACTTGTTTCAGATCATGGGTCCTCTGATACCCTTACACTGCATTCTGTAAAAAAATAAGCTTTTTAAAAAAATAATTGAATGTGAGATCTTTAGAGAGGAGGGGTGGGTAAGCATGAGTTGTACTAATAAAAACCACTCCCATTTTTTGTGCCTGATAGTGTATGATGAGCTGCTGCAAGTGGCTTTTTGCATGATTCTTACAGATTGATTTACAACTTCTATGATTTAAAATGGTGGGGGTGGGTCAGTTGTAGTGTTAGGAAAACCCATAGTACCAAGGACTGTCAAAAAGTAATGCTCTTGCCCATGGTAAAACAGCCTAAAATAAATACTTTTTTCATTAAATCAGTATGGAAAGCAAAATGGCATTCATGCAAAAACCCAGGAACCCAGTAAATGCCTTCAACTTCGGAGTGACCTATGTATTGTATTGTTGCTGCTGGTTGGAAATGTTGATTGTGCCATTCAGGATACTGTGTGGCCTCATTTGTGGCAGTGGTCAGTAGCTCTGTCAGAATTTAATCTGAAATGAGTTGCAGTCTAATGAAGTTGAAGGGGTGTGGGGGTGGGAATGTGTGTGCTTCTATGTAGCTGTAAAATAATAGATCAAGGTAGGTCAGCCTTCAGTATTAACTGATTGATGTTTAGGGATGGTCAGAAGACCAGATTGAATAATTTCTTATAACTGCTCTTTGAGATAATGTAATACCTGTATGCCACTCTTCATATGTATATAATCTTTTGTACTTTGTGGTCTGCAAAGACATGGTAGAGGGACCAGCAAAAGGAAACAAGGTGTTAATCTTCATGTTTTAAGAACTCTCCCTATATCTTGAGAAAGGAAAAGTGTGTCATTGTATGACTCATTGAAGGCTGACTGAGCTGTCTTGAGTTCTTCTGTGTGCCTTCTGAGATTGCTCTTCAAGATGAAGTATTTAAATTACCTGCTTGGCTTTGGCTGGTTATTACCTTCCTCTCACGTGTACTTTACCTTTTTCCTTTCACTGTTGCACAAGCAGTGCTTTCAAAATCTGTATGTGAATGTAAGGACATTACACAGCTCCTTTGTACACAAGCTAATGGCAAACTTGATGTACCTACTGCAACTGGTTCTTGCATCCTGTGTGGCAGTGGCAGCTCCCTGTGGTGCAGGCAGGTCAATTGGTGTTCACCCTGCCAATCAATTTGCTGGGGAGCAGGGGAAGACATTTTGTCTATATAAACACATTGATGAGGTTTTTTTCTGTATCAGTGCCTTGCAAGGGTAGAGATAATGATGGGATACCTGCCTGTGAGTGTGTCATGGCCCAGGCTTTGTGAGAGTAACCAAACGTAGCAGTTACTTCAGCAGCCCCTGACATGGACAGGACTTCTACACCCAATCTCCCCTCCAGAACAAGGTTTTAACCAAAAGAAATAGGAAAAGAAACAAGTGCAAGGGCAGGTGTTGAAGTGGAACTGCAATTTCCCTATGCTGTACATTCAACATGAACTAATTTGTGGTGTTCAGGTCTGGTTTTTTTTTTTTAATATATGGCTTCCCTTAATCATGCAGCAGCAATTTCCAGTGTGTGATGCAGTTTAGGGAGGTAAGAGGCAAACAATAAATGAGACTTCAAAAAAAACCCCGTTTGTTCTCTGCCTTATTGAAACACTCTGAAATTCATTCATTTTGAAAAATATGAACAGGAAAACATCCACCATTTGTAAAGAAAATACTGGCATCTAAAGCCTGTATTATTTTTAAAAGGCTTTGGAAATGGCATTGCACCTTTTGAAGGGAGTAACTAAAATTTAGTGAGGAAATTTTGCATTTAAAATCTAGCTGTTAGATTTTATTTCAATTCTCCCAGCTGTTAGGCTTGATTTTTTTAAAGGCTTTAGATGATATCTGTGAATTAAGTACGTACTAAAACTGTACAGGATCACAATGTTGCATAGGTCTGTATTTGCAGTGGCAGTACTGAGCTCATGAAATGGCTGACTGACAGGCCAGTATTAATAGTTAAAATTGACAAGTATAGTTTTATTTTCCATTTTTGTCTTGCATAAGGTTAATTGCATATATTGGGATAGTTTGGTGTTGCTGGTTGGAAGATCAAATATAAACACATTCTAAGTAAGTTTCTGCTTTAGAAAATAACTGGGCATATAAAAATTATGGTAAAATTAATGTCACGTTATACAGCAGGCCTGTCAGCTTACAGGAAATCATTATAATGAGAGGAAAGAAACTTCATAGCAATCATGACAAGAAATAACAGCTTCATTATTCTGGATATGAGGCCTTATTTCACATTGTGAAGAACCTCCTAGCAAGGTTTAAGCATGTCTTCAAAGTAGGTGCTTGCAGAAAAGCTTAGTTGCCAGGCATTGTGGGTTTGAACAAAGGGAAAAGAACAAGTTTCACTGATTTTTCTTCCCTTTTTTAATCTGCTCCATTTTAACTGGATTTTAAGGAGACAAACAAGTTTTATAGGTGATTATATTCTTTTGTAGGCTGGTTTTAAGTACTTGTCAGCAGGATCCATAATTTCCTTTCATGTTGGGGAATCACATGTGGTTTTAGAAAGTTGGATCATTCTTCAACTGTAGTTATTTCCTCAGTATGACTTTTTGCTGGTAGATTTACATATTCTGTCTAAAGAGAAAGAAAATTCTGCACCATGCAGTAAGCTACAAGTTGCTGTTGGTATCATTCTGAGCATTAGTTCCAGCAGTACTAAAGGCATCCCATCTTGCTCTTTTAATACTTAAGAAATTATTGCAAAGCAGGAGAAAACAGTTTTAAGGACAGTTAAGGAATGTTTCAATATGTATGATCAGTACTAGCTGTCAGCAGTAGGAAGAACAGGAGTTGGTTTAGATGCTGGAACCTTAGCTGAGACAATAGAAGGAATTTATTCAGTCAGTATTGCCTGAATTTTCCATGTGTAAGCATTGGCTAGACGTGTAGATAAAATATTTTGGTTGCTATCACACATTTTTACATTGGCTAACCTGGAGTTCTAGGAGAATGCATGCTGCTAGGTAAGATCATAGTACTTAAAGAGCACTTGGAGTTTTAAGTATTGAGGGAACATACATAATTTAAAAGAAAAAAAAAAAAAGGAGGGATAGTACTGGGGGCCCGGGCAGGGGGGAAGGTTAAAAAAGCAAGCCTGCTGTCGTACCGAGGGTATGTTTGCAGAACATCAAACCAAGATGTCTTGGGGACTTTTTTCTAGGAAATCTGAAGAATGGGTAAAGCACCACAGGGTGTTGTGGTCATGGTGTTTTGTGCTACTTTACTGTTCTCCAAGGAAAATGCACGAAGAGTGTGTCTTGCAAGTTTTTGGAATATATTTAACTCCAGGTAAGAGGCAATAAAACTCGGTAATGGTGAGGAAAGCGTATGGGGAGAGAATGACTAGAAAGTTATTGGTGTGTAGTAAGATGAGTAGAATAAAATGGATTAGTGGAGTGCAAGTTGTCTAATGCACTGAGTGATTTGGTTTGTAGGATCTTAAAGCAAATAAAATTGGCAGTTCTTTAACATGAGTGTTTTAAGCACACAGTGCAGAAAGTTAGGGTTTTTTAAATCATGAGCTTTTTCAGTCTGGGGAAAAGTATTGTGTAACAGAAGAAAAAATGAGAAAATGTGAAAGGTCGTGGAGTAAAGAGAGGCAAAATGAGGAAATGCAAGCTTTAAAAGGGTGTGATTAGCAAAGGATATTGCAAGTTTCAAAACAGCTCGTAAATCCATTAGCACTAAATGTCAGGGAGAGCGTTCGCTATTCAGTGGAGGAGAGCTTCTGAAAATGTACTTTTTGTACTTATTATTTTAATAACTTTGAAGAATTACAGCATTCAGTCAGTGTTAAAGGTACTGAGTTTGGAGAGAAGAGGTAAAATTAGATTTTAAGAGTAGAACAAACTGTTTAAACATGTCAGAATCAAATCTTCACAGTGTCTGTTGGCAGGCATGAGGCAATGTGAGGGCTTCACTTAACTCTGGCAACTGGTGCTTCTACATTGCTCCCTGCCTGGAGGTGCCTGTGCCACAGTTTACAGACCACATCCACAAAGGCCTCTGGGTTGTAGTGGAGTGATTTGAATGTGTTTGGTAGTATATGCACAGGAATTTGGAAGCCCCTCAACTTTAGGAAAAGCAAGCAATCAGTATACAATGTTCCAAAAACTGCTTGCTACTTTCCTAGCTATTACTATTTAATATGATGGACTGTGGACTGCTGCTGCTCTGTAGCCTTAGCTCTGGCAGCCTGGTAGGAAGTGAGATACTAGGCATTTATGACTTAAGGTGTATGAGTAAATCTATCCAAGTTACATTCCTACCTGCTTTCTATGAAAGCCAAAGGTGGTAGGACCAAAGACAAACTAATCAGGACAACAAGGTGGTATATAGTTACCAAAACTAGAGAGTTTTAGTAGTCAGAGCTTTGGGGATTCTTTGTAAACAATTGAAGGAAAATTTATGTGTCACTTTTGGATGCCTCATTGGAATGCGTGGTGTTGCCCACTGAATTGTAGGCAATTAACGACTGACCTGATTTACTGACTTCAAGTATGTCTTTGCTTTAGCCAGCTGAGAGAAAGCATCCCCTCACTATGCAGTCACCGAACAAACCACTGCTCAAATGGACGGATTTGAGAAGCGTGAATGGTTTGAAGCCTGGTTGTCATGATGTGTGCAGAAAGACAGGAAGAGTTACTTGCTGTTGACAGTGTGCAGGTGTGTAAGATACTGTAAACAGGAAAGGAATAAGGGTAAAAAGTAATGGATTTTAAGTGTGTTAAACCAGGCTATTAAAAAGGCTTTTTAAAAGTAAGCCTAATTAAACACTCGGAATAGGCTGCACAGGGATGCTACAGTATATTGATCAAATACAGTTTGCACAAAACACTGAAATTGCTAATGCTGTGTTGAAGCAAGAGGAAGGTTAGTTTAATTGTTAAGTCTTTCCAGCCCTGTTGATTTGCATTCAGTATGACAGGATTTTTACATGGGTATAGGTCAGGCTTATGAAATGTATATTCACATTATATTATAACCATTGATGTTTGAAATTGCTAATGGAAAATGCTTCCTCACTTAGGTTATTTTTAAAGTATGAACAGCAGCCTTCCAAAGCTGGTACACACAGAAATTACCGGTCTCAATAAAAGTGAAAACTCTGGTCTTAAAATACCTCTGCAAATACCTGCAGGACAACCATTTGTTCTAACACTGGCATAGAGCATTTCAGGTTTCAAAACAGCATAGCTTGCATGACAGAAGTTAGTTTTGTACCAAATGTAACACTTATAAGTTATTCTAGTCTTTGGGCTGTTGTGGTTTGTAGTTAACAAATTTGACTGAATTGAAAAGAAATCATACCTGGATATCTTCATCAGTTAATGCAATAAATTTGTCTCTCGGTTGTGGTATGGGAGGAAATACGCTCTTGTAACTGCAATACCTTTGGTCAGAAAATGGGATTGTGAAGAAGTTGAAAATACTGCTCATGTAACTTACACAAACATTTTGTGTTATAACTTAAGGATATTTTTTACTTTCAAGATTGAATATCTATTGCTCTACAAATTAAATGAGAAATAAAATATTTTGAGTAGGGTAACTGGTGGGTGACTATTATTACACATCATTTGGGTTACTAAAATTTATTTTGTGATTAGAATCACAGTAAATACGATAGCAATCAATGACTTCGAATAAATCACGTGACATAACTTTCACCACTGAGTGCGAAGTTTTATCAAAATAACAATACGTTAATTTGGATTCCCTCTTGTGGGACTGTACACAGCCAACAGCTTCAAAGCAACCTGGGTGTTAAGTGCTTAAAAGTAAGAACAGAAAAGCTTTTCTAGGATCTCGTAGAATCAATCACTTAATAACTTCAACATCCATTCCCACTTTTTCCCTTAGTGATTTTGCGTGCCAAAGGGCCATCCACAGCAATCCTGGTGGTAACATAACATTGGTATGTTCATAACATTGTATAGTTCATAACATTGATAATCAGATTATTTAAATTTGCAGGTAGGAAACTAGGAGGCTGGAGGAATGTGTTTCATATAGATAATACTCTATCAGTAGTATCTACAGAAAAAAGGTTGATTTACCTTTTGAAAAGACAGTACTGGAGAAGTGTAATTGAGATTGTTCCAAGTGCAATCAGAAATAAAATCACAAAAATAAGGTTATCTTTCCCTTGACCTGAAACATCCGAGAGAGAAATATCTTAGCATGGCAAAAAACTGCCTTTGTGACTATATGATGTAATGAATGCAAATTTCAGTAAATTTTTTGAATGTCTCGAAGGACTTCAGCTTGACTTTCTTAGAGAGTTATGTCAAAAAATGCAGATAGACTTCATACATTTTTAGCCTTTTGAAATATTTAAAATTTAGAGAATTAAAATTTAGAGATTTTTTTTTCTTTAATTCTGGAAAAGGAGAAGAATAAACAGAGTAACAGAACAATTAAGAGAGCAAAATTAGTAGAAAGGGTGAAAAGAAAGATGCAGAAGGAAGGGGATGATATTCATGGTAAAAACTTAGAGGACTGAGAGGCAGACTCATCAGACCAAAGACAAGAGTGGGTCTGGCTTGGTCTGTTTCTGTAGCCCTGGCATCTGAGTAACTGCTGCCTTCACAATCCCAGCTAATCAAAGGCTCCACTGCCAGAGTATTGGAGCTTCTCCTCCATGTTAGTAAAACCCACCCAGTTCCTTCCATGTAAATGGGTAAAAGTTAAGATTTTATTCATTTCTGTGACAGTGAGGAAGAAAGGGAAGCAAACACGGTAATATTGAAAAAAAAAAAATTCATAGTCTTACCAAACTCAATGGGTTCACTCCATTCCCCCCAGTTTGAGCTTACGAGACAGTTTTTTCCACGTGCTCTGACTTTCAGAATGTATCTTTTTTTCTCATTGTAATTTTGGAATTCATATCTGTCATTCCTTACCTAAAAGCAAAGTTATCAGACTGCATTTCACCTCATAGGCAAATATTAACAAAATTTATGGGTGTTTTACTGTTAATTTCCTGATACAGTTTCTATTAAAAAAAATATGATTTTTTTTTACTTGTGTACTAGTTAAAAGTTTATCCTGCCATCAAAACTTTATGGTTGTTGAAGGTTAAAAAATTTTTGATATTTGTTTGGTCTTTGACTTATTTTATTATGCTTTATGAACACTTTTTTTTGGTGTCCTTGTTTGTGGATCCTAAAGAAATCTGAAAGACACAAAGCAGAAATTGGAGAAGTACCCTGTAAACTCCCCTTGCAACCATCATGGAGATTAAACAGGCATGGATGGTGTCTGTCTTTGCTAAAAAGTTTTAATTTTCTTGAGACAATACAATGACAGATATGTAATATTTGGCCTCACTTTATACAAAGTCTGGAATCTGTCAAGCCCTTCCAAGGCTGAGAGGACCACTCATTTGTCGGGGGAAGACTGGCAGTATGTATTAACTTTGTTGTACTCCCTTTGTCTAGCTCTCCTGAGCCACAGTGGTATTATTCCACCAATGTGAAAGAGTGTTTCAGATTCTTAGTAAGCAAAATGTCACATCTCTCAGGAGCAAGATCTACTTGTGCAATAGATGGAATGTGTGAAGTTTTGTGAAATGCATGGACAATTCTGCCTACCCAATCCAAAAGGGATGTATTAAGTTTACACTTAGAGGTATCACAGGAAAATATTTTTCTGAATTCTCATTGCTACATTGATACAAAACCTGTAGTTCTAGAAGTAAGTGTATTTTCTATAATGGTCTTTATGTGCTTAAGTAGGCAAAAGCACAAATTTGTATGTGACAAGAATACTTACATAAGGAAGCTTTTTCTCTTCTTTGGGTTCATCCTGCAAAACAAAGACAAATCTTCATTTTTATTATTTTCTCATCAAATAATCAAATATTTCTCTCTCTTTTGTTCTCATTTTCTTGCTTTTGAAGATCATAAGTTATTTTAAACTGAAAAATCAATCGGATATTATTCTCCAGTAATGTCCCAGAATAACAGCACTTTGTATTCAGAGTTTTGTCTTCGTACATTTCCTTTTAGAAAAGCAAGGAAACATTAATTATTTATCAGTAGGTGTGAGAAGCTGTATTTGCCACTAAGGGTATTTTTATACACACTATACATTCTCATCCATATCCAAATTACGCAAGCAATCACATCATCCTACAAACATGGCAGATCTGGGAGCTGTGATTTCTCAATAGTTTGATAACCTGGGGCAGAAAATTGATGTGAATAGCAAATTTACCCTCCTTCCAGTCAAAGTCTCTGTTAGACATCTGACTTATCCATGCTCATCGGCTTTCTGTGAAGAGCTACTTACACATCCTATGCAATCAAAATTTAATTAACTGGAATCAAACATTGACCTGGTCAAAGAACCTGAAAATTTTGAAGAAAAGGATAGGTTCAAAAATGAGTGAACAGATTCAACAGCAGTGAATTTAGCAATGATCTCAGCATTGAAAAGCTGAGGTTCTGGAAACATCTATCACAAGTAATATCAGGACGATAGCCAGCATCATGGAAAAGTCAGAAAGGTATAACTGGAAGGAATGTCTCATTACAGAAAACACATCCACAGTATGTCTTGCACTATAAAGCAGACTAGTATTTCCCCATCACTCATTGTCAGCTGAGTGCTTTCAGCTTAGGACATGCTGGATGTCATCAGCCTGTGCTGTGAATGAGCAGGGTGTAAACGAGTTGCTTGAGATGTGTAGTGCTGTTTCAGCTGTCTTACCTGTGCTGGCCCCTCCTGAAAGGTGTGAGTTCTATCTGCCATCTCCATGTCGGTATCTTCAGCACCTCAAGAGCCACGAGGCACCTACTGCTCCATAGCAGGGAGCCCTAATGTGCACTGACTCTTAGGAGATATTTGTGCTCCTTTGCAGACACCTGTATTAAGGTGTCTCAGTCGAGGTGATGAATTTCTTACCTAAATATAGAAAGCTACACTGAACCCCACCCATTCTGACTGTGGCACAGGGGAGAAGAGTTAACATGTATTTCTTTCAAATAAATGTTTTGATAATATTGCTATGTTGTGATCTATATCTTTATGTAAAGCTTTCTAAGTATTTCATACAAGATCTTACTGTCAAATTATACCAACCAGCTGGAAAGCTGCATGTACTACAATTGCTCCTTGAAATAGCTACCCAGGTAGATACTATTAATGCATGAAAGATAAAAAATCCAGATAATCCAAACAGAATGCAAGCCGTTGGTCTTGTTTTTAATAAACAAATGAGATTTAATGATGTGTTGCTTTATTGCAGTTTAACCCTTAGCTGATCTTTCCTGTAATGGTCTTGTGCCTGAGGAATTGCTACCATGGTAAGCTTCTGAGCAGCAGAAGTTCATGAAAGGTGGGATGTGAGACCAGCAGAGCTGGAGCACGAGGACACCACAGCTTATGAGAGACAAGTTAATAAATAAAGGAATCAGAAATTTACACATTATAGATATGCATGAGCATAGGTACTCTACCAAAGACAAACCAAGAAATTGTTTTTACCTTATTTTGTATGCTGATTTCATACTGAAAACACTTTGCTTTTTTCACATGACTTGTAAGGGGTGGATGCCATGTAATTATGCAACCTGCTGAATCTTTGGCACAATGGGCAGTGACATTTAATGGAGCAGTGAGTATTTCTGGGGAAAAAAATTGAATGATTAATACAGGCATGGTCAGTAATCAGCTAAAACTCATGCCTTCACAGCAAAATGCATGTGAAGGTGGGGCAGCTGATGTACAACTGTGTGCTGCTGATGCTAACTAAAGTTACCTGGTAAACAGCTTTTGGACATCTGAAGTAAATGAAATTCACGTAAAAAAAAAAAGGCATGAAAGATTTTGTGTAATTCAGTAGTGCAATCAGCAGAGCGCCATTTTCTTTCTACATCTGTTTTCCAACTTCACATTGACAATGCAAGTTTCCATAGGAAAAAGGAAGGAAGTTTTTGTAGATGTGGTATCATTCATGATGCATTAAAGGCATCTGAGTTGGAGTGCCTGTAATATAGTTGACTCAGTGTGACCCGATTTCTCTTTGATCTTAAACACTTAGCTCATGAGGTACCCACATATTTAACTAACACAGCCTGTGATGGGTTGAGCCTGAGCTGATGGACAGCTCGTTTGACCAGTGGCGCTTTTCGAAATTTCCATATAGAAAGGCTGAAGGGAAAGGAAGTTGCTCTCTTTGGGGTTTGCCGTTCCAGCCGGAGGTGGGGGGGGGAATGGCGGCCGAGGCTTTCACTCTTTGGAGCGGCCTCGAACCTCTTCCCTCCCCCGGTGCCAGGGACACGGCCCCGGGATGCCGGCGGGACGATCTCCTCAGAGCTCGGCAGCTGAGGAACAACTGTGTTTACTGCAAGTAGCTGCAACCTCTAGCCAGGGGCTCCTGAGAACTGCCCCCTCCCCCCCCCACATGGCTGCGGGGGTCCGAGCCGAGACCGGTGGGCTGAAAGACTAACATCAAGAAG